>CM041641.1:1426339-1436968 GCA_023333625.1 Bothriochloa decipiens | reverse complement strand
CATCCCTAATCAGAGCCAGTGCTATAGGGTCAGGCTGGGGGGTTTCAAGTTCAGGGGTTTTCCTTTTCAGCCTACTGGATACAAAGGAAACCATAATAACAGTCAACGCAGCTGCCTTCCTAGATAGTATGTCACGGCTCAAACACAGATCCATCTACAAGCATGTAAAAATGTAACATGAATTCAGCTTTGTACCCTGCTAAGGCATCAACATGAATGTGAAATGAATGCATATGAAAAGCACGGCTGCATCTTGTAAGTTATGCCTCCCAGTGCTATCTTTGGACTACATCATCGACCAATCAGAAACAGTACTACATAAGCAGTGAACCCAAACTCATCAAGAACAACAAGATAATAGAAACCAAAATAGATCAAGAACATAGGTACTAAAACCAAACAGATTAAAAAAACAAGGTATAATAAACTTTAACAGAACAAGAACATAGGTACTAAAACCTAACAGATCAAGAACAGGAAGGTACAATAAACTTAACAGATCATGCACATAGGTAGTGAACCTAACAGATCAAGAATCGTATAGTAGAATAAACCCTAATAGACCATGAAGAAGATAAGTAAACCGTAACACATGAAGAACAGGGAACCACAGATCATGAAGAAGGGGGTGGATTTCACCTTGCCTTGGGGTCACATGAACGGAGAGGAAGTAGATCTAGAAGTAGAGGATGCAGATCGAGAGGAAGACGAAGAAGATGCGCACGGAGAAGAAGAGGAAGACCAACGCCACGGAGTCCTAGCAGCAGCCGGGGCGGGGACACCGCCATGAACCTCGAGGCCGGAGCAGAAACCAGCCGGAGGTCGCCGCCGTAGCCACGCGCCACCAATCACCGCCGGTCTCTCACGAGGGAGGTGGAAGAGCAAGCAACGAGAGGAAGAACTCTAGTGGAGAGTGACAAACCCTTATAAAGGCAGGCGAAATCGGCGTGCTTTCGCTTCGCGCGCGGCAGCCATGGCGCGGGAAGGAGGTTTCCTCTTCCCGCCAGAGCCCGCGCGAGCCACCCCGCCGTCGCCCGAAATCGCCCGTGAGCGCCGCCACGAGCACGGCTCGGAGGAAACGATGAAAATCGTCGTTTCCAGAGAGCCAGGCGGAGAGGGCACTTTTGGCTCCCCAGAGCCAGGCCACCTCGCGAGCCAACGCCGCAAACACGCCAGGTTGCAGCCCACGAGCGCAGCCGAGCCCGTGGGCCGCCCTCGCAAACGCGCGCTTGGGCTCTCTGGTTGCCGTAAAGGTGAGAGATCGAGATGCATTGAGCCGCGTGCTTGCTATTGGCCGGAGCAGGTAGAGGCGGGCAATGAGGCAGCGCAATCGCAAAAGGAAGCGCAAATGCTACATGCGTTTCAACTTCTATGGTGGAGAAGATATTGGAGATTATCCCCTGCTAACATATGGCCAAATGAGATGCAATATCTCATGGTGCAACTTTCTGTCAAGTAAAAGATTGTGAAAAAAAAATATTGAAACTATACGCATCTATGGTGCATCTACTTGAGATTCAAACGCTCTATACAAAAATCATTAAAAAAATAAATGTTAGTCGAATAGGCACTAGAAGACAAATTTTCTAATAATTTGTTTTCTAGTGCATATGCACCCAAAAATATTTTTTTGTATGATTTTTTATACAACGATGATAATGATTTTGGATCTCTTATAATCTGTCTCTAGGAATGTTTATTAAATTTAGAAGTTTAAAACATTTTTGTGGGAAATATGAGGTGTTCAGAGCTAAAAATGAATTTTATTTTCTTTACCTTGTTTTCTTCGAATCACCTTTTTTAGGGAACTTTTCTTCGAATCACCTGACAATTCTAATCTTTTGTGGCCCAGCAAGTATTCGGTCCGCACAAGTACGTCGAGTCGTATGTGCCGGCCCAGGCCCACTTTCAGTAACATTTTCTTTCTCATCAGATATTTTTGATAAAATTTGATATAATCCCCTTATCCGCACTTGCACAAACAAACCAAATTGTCTTCTTTTTCCATTTCCCCCTCCAATGGCCGCGCAAGCTATCTCCCTCTCCCTGCCGACGCCGCCCACCCACCACCACCACCATGCCAAACCTCTACCCCCGCCGCCGCTCCACCACGCCCACGCGCCGCCGCCCCACCTCCTCCTCAAAGCCGGCTCGCTCCCGGAGGCGCTTCGAGGCGTGGGCTCCTTCCGCGACGGGCGGCTCCTGGTCTCCCTCCTGCGGCAGTGCGCGGACCTCCTCCACGGGGATGAGGACACCGAGCGCGTCTCCGCTGCGCGCCGCATTGCGCCGCAGCTGCATTCTCTGGCCGTCCGCGCGGGACACGCGCGGGACCCGCGTGTCGCATGCGCCCTGGCCGACCTCCTCTTGCGCCTGGGCCGCGGGGCCTCGGCCCGGCGCCTGCTCGAGGAAGCGACGGCGGAGGAGAGCTACGAGGACGAGGAGCAGGACGCGGTGCTTTGGAACAAGCGCGTCGCCATGCTCGCGGAGGCGGAGGAGTGTGGCGAGGCGATCGCGGCGTTCGGGGAGATGCGGGCGCGCGGGGTGGCGCCTGACGGGTACGCGTGCGCGCGGGCGCTCCACGCGTGCGGCCGCGCAGGGGCGGCGCGCGAGGGGCGGGCCGTGCACGCGCACGCGGCCAAGGCGGGCCACGTCGCCGCGCACCCGCTCGTGCCGGGCTTCCTCGCCGGCATGTACGCCGAGAGCGCGGACGTGGGCGCGGCCAGGCAGGTGCTCGAGACGGAGGACGCGCCGCCCGTCGCGTGGAACGTCGTCGTCGCCTGCTGCGCGCGCCTCGGGCTCGTGGACGACGCGCTGGACCTCGCGGAGCGCATGGCGAGGTCGGACCGGCTGGAGCCCAGCCTTGCGACGTGGAACGCCGTGCTCTCCGGCTGCGCGCGGCACGGGCGCGACCGGGAAGCGTTCAGCGTTGTTCGGAGCATGCTGGATCAGGGGCTGCGGCCGGACTCCAGCTCCATGCCAAGCCTGCTCAAGTCTCTGGCCAGCTTGGGGCTGCTTGCCCATGGCATGGAAGCCCATTGCTTCTTCCTCAGGAATCAGCTCGAGCCGGACGTGTACACTGGGACGGCGTTCGTTGACATGTACGCCAAGTGTGGCCGCCTCGAATACGCCCAGAAGGTGTTCGACACGCTCGAGCTTAGGAACATCACCACATGGAACTCGCTGGTTGCTGGGTACGCGAACGCCAGTCAGTTTGACCATGCACTGGACCTTGTGGAGGAGATGAAGAGGAACAGGCTTGATCCAGATGTAACCACTTGGAACGGGCTGATCAATGGTTATTCGATGAACGGTAAGAGTTCGCATGCTGTTCTGCTGCTCCGGCAGTTCAAGGCGATTGGTTTGACACCCAATGTGGTTTCTTGGACTTCGCTGATCTCCGGGAGCTGCCATAATGGAGATTATGAAGATTCGTTCTACTTCTTCAATGAGATGCAGAAGGACAATGTTCCAGCCCAGCGTGGTTACCATGTCGGTCTTGCTGAGGGCTTGCGCAGGGCTCGCTTTACTGAAGAAAGGGAAGGAGCTGCACTGCTTTGCGCTGCGAAGAGCGTATGATCATGACATGGTTGTTGGAACAGCGTTAATTGACATGTACTCAAAGTCAGGAAACCTGGCGAGTGCAAAGCGGATATTCGAAAGGATTCAGGAGAACAATTTGGTGTCTTGCAATGCTATGCTCACTGGACTCGCAGCCCATGGGCAGGGCCGTGAGGCAATAGCACTGTTCCACGACATGTGCGATTCAGGATTGAAGCCAGACAGTATAACCTTCACAGCGCTGCTTACTGCTTGCAGATCCATGGAGTTGATTACTGAAGGGTGGGAGTATTTCGATAGCATGGAAAGCAGATATGGTGCGACACCGACAGTTGAGAACTATGCATGCATGGTTGACCTGTTGGCAAGGTGTGGTTACCTCGATGAAGCAATGGACTTCATCAATAAGTCACCATTCAAGTCAGCAGCTAGTTTATGGGGAGCCCTTCTAACCGGTTGCACGGTACATGGAAACCTTGCTCTTGCCGAGGCAGCTGCAAGGAAATTGTTCAAACTAGAGCCATACAATTCAGCCAACTACTTGCAGATGGTGAGCTTGTACGAACATGAACAGATGTTTGATGAAGCTGAGAGCCTCAAGTATGCAATGAAAGCAAGATCATTGGATATTCGACCTGGGTGGAGCTGGATACAGATTGAGCAAAGTATCCATGTGTTTGAAGTCGAGGGGAAGCCACATCCAGATACTGCAGAGATATATGAAGAACTGATTCGTTTGGTTTTTCAGATCAGAAAGGCAGGATATGTGCCAGACACTAGCTGCATAGCGTATAACGTTCCAGAAGAAGAGAAGGAGAAGCTGCTGCTGAGCCACACTGAGAAGCTAGCTATCACTTACGGGTTGATCCATTCAGATGCAAGCAAGGTGCCCATCAGGGTGATCAAGAACACCAGGATGTGCAATGACTGCCATGAGGTGGCCAAGTATATCTCTAGTCTATGTGAAAGGCAAATTATTCTTCGAGATGCTGATAGGTTTCACCATTTCACGGATGGGAAATGCTCTTGCAATGACTGCTGGTAAATAATGAATGGCATATAATGTAAAAGGTTGGATTATCCTCTGCAAATAGTAGATTTAAGAAGTAATTTCATTCAATCAGATCTGACAGCTGAATTGCAGAAGAGTTTGCTAAGAAACAAAAGGTCTGACTATCCCTGTGAATGAACAAGGTAATGAATCAATGGATCACCACGGATCATTGCTTCCATTACAATTCCAGTTAATCAGTAACCATTTCTGCTGAACAAAAAGGAGAAATGGTGACATCTTTATTGCTATAGGAGAATTTCTATGCCTAAGTGAAACTGAGAATAACAAGATTCACTTGGCAGAATCAGAGCTAACTTGTGCAGAAACCTGTCTCAGATGTCGTAGCCAGCTCTGTACATGGTGATGGCTGCACGTCAAGTGCGGCGCAACTGACAGCTCGGCACTTCCATGGTCCGATGGATGCACTGCCATAGAGCTTTACATTTGAGAGGCATATGTTACTGAAAACCGAGTTCCTGATGCCCCGTATCAGCCGAGCTTGCCGGATGTTCTGACCCAAAACATTCTTAATCGTCAAGCTGTCGACAACAGGAAGCACACTTGGGTTGTAGGATGCATCAGGGTGGCCACCAACATCACCAGAGATCCTCAAACCGTACCGAGCTCCATTCAAGGTCACTTCAGAGACGGTGATGTTCCGGATGAATCCTCCCCTTCCTGAGTTGGTCTTGATATGGATCCCAACACCCATGCCGAAGAGATTCAGGTGCTCGACAAGGACGTTCTCCACGCCACCAGAGGTCTCGCTTCCAACCGCAAAGCCAGCAAATGGCCCGGACCCGGTTATCCTCCGTATGGTGATGCTGGAGCTTGGACGGCCAAAAGCGATGCCGTATTCGTCCCAGCCACTCTTGACGGAAATCAGATCATCGCCTGCGGAGATATACGAGTCCTCGATGCAGACATTACTGCTTGAATCTGCAGGTGCACGATGATGCAGATGTAACTTCATTAATTGTCAGGCATACGCAAATTTTGCTCAGAATTTTTTACAAAGGGAGTGAAGCGTCAGTTACATAGATCGATTCCATCAGTGTTTGGGGAGTCATGTGGTGCCAACACAGTCACGTTTGCTATCACTACATTGCTGCATATGCAAACATGATGTGAAGTAATGCTCATTTATAAGGGCTGTGGTTTGTTTGTGACCCTTTTAACTGTCTGACTGGACATTGGGATCAACATCAATGTTCAGTTAACCAGGTGTCTGTAAGTTGTGTGTCGACTTTTATGCTAATTTTATTGCTTAATTAATATTTGTTCCTGAAACTACGCACTGTATTTGTTCTTTTTTTTAAAAAAGAAACTACACTGTAGCCTGTCAAGGCGCTAGCTGAAGCCCTGCTTGGAACAGGAACGAACAGGCAAAAGCTAGCAGTTGGACTGAAAAATGTTGCTCCTCTCCCTCTGTGTAACGACACAGGCGATCCTTTGGTGCTCACCTGCAGTAAACCGGGTGGATGTTCCAAAACGCGAGTCCTGGACGACGACGTTGGAGACGACGACGTCGGTGGAGTACATGAGCTCCAGCAGGTGCGGCCTCGTGAAGGGCAGCGTGCGCTTCCTCCACATGTCCCAACACACGCTGCCTTGCCCGTCAATGGTGCCATTCTCACCTGCCACAGAACGCGAGCTTTCAGCAAGTTACGGAGGAGTGGCTACTGGCTAACTGACTGGCAGTGGCAGTGTATGCAATGCAAGAACCTGTGATGAAGACGTCTTGGAGACCATGGCCGTGGATCAAGCTCATGTACCTCCCGCCAGGCAGCTCGCGCCCTCTCCCGTACGACGGCAGCGGGTCGATGAGCGGCCAGCTCGACGTGTCCTGCTCCACGTCCAAGGATATGCACAGGCTTAGTTCGATGGCAGGGCATGGCCATGGCGCCGTGGCGGTGAAGAAGTGCAATGGCCAATGGCCGTACCTGGGTGGCGCGGATGACGGCGCCGCGGGCGAGGAAGAGCGTCATGTGGGAGGTGAGGTTGAAGGGGCCCGTGAGCCACACCTCGGGCGGCACGTACAGCAGCGCGCCGCGGCGGCGCTCGATGCGCGCCACGGCGCTCGCGAACGCACCCGTGTTGAGCGTCTGCCTGTCGCCGCGCCCGCCGAAGCTGGCCAAGGACATCCACGCCCCGCGCCGCGGCACCGGTCCCGACCAGCACGTGTCCTGCGCCTCCGCCGACGACAGCAGCAGCAGGAGCGCCGCCGCGACGAGCAGGCGCAGCGCCGGCGGCATCCCTCCTGTTTCTTGGCTTTGCTTGGCTTATTGCGGTGCGGTGAAGCGGGGAGGATGGAGGCGAGGAGCAGGACGGTACAAGGCGCAAAAGCTGCTGCGGCCCGGCTTCTGGGTGGATGTAAATGTGGGCCATGTTTAGATTCATCTAAAATTATAATTTTTTCACTCTCTCTCCATCACATCAATATTTAGCTGCTTGCATGGAGCATTAAATGTAGGTAAAAAAATAATTAATTACACAGTTTAGTTTAAAATCACGAGATGAATCTTTTGAGCCTAGTTGATCCACGATCGAACAATATTTGTTAAATAAGACGAAAGTGGTACTATTTATCAGGTTTATTTTTTTCACAATCTAAACAAGGCCGTGGTTGTTGTTTTGCCTGCAATTGACAAGCTCACAGCGCCATGGATTCAGTCTGGTTGGTCCCCTGTGCCGCTGTGCTTGAGGACGGCAGTGGCAATGGCACACTGGTCACTGGCACGGCAGCGTCGGCAGCCAATTCTGTGTGTGTGAGCTGGCGTCGGCCCCATGGTGGCTTGTGTAGGATCCAAAGCACAGTCGTCGTCCACTCCTCTAGTTACAGACTTGTCTCACGTTAATAGTAATCCGTCAGGACCAAAATAACTTCACCTCTAGCTTTTCAAAGAATCAAAACATTTGTTAGTCTGATTGATGACTAAATTTATATAAAATATATCTTCTAATATATTTGTTATAAAAATATTTCATTATTAATTTAATGATAGCTGTTAAATTGAACATAAGAAACGTTAGTATATTTGTGTAGTGAATATTTGATTATTTTTAAAAAAAATAACTTCTTGAAAAAAAAACAAAATGAATAGTATAGTAGTTATTATGGGTAGTATGTGTTATTATTTTTTGTTCATTCACGTGTTTACAGTTTATTCTGTGCAAGTGCAGACGTGCAGTGATGGTACAAATAAATACAGAAGGTACCACGTAAAAATGGCATACTACGTGGTCCAAACAGAAACAGGAGGCCAAACCATCATGCTCCAACGGCCATTGCTTTCATGATCTCAAACACCATTACTGAAACCAAATCCGCCGTGCTGCTGCCGATAGTTGCTCTGCTAAGCAACAGGCGATTAAAGCCACCTTACTTGCATGGCTGCAAGCAGCAGCAGCAGCTGCGCCATTGTGTCCACGAAATGACTTAAACAACCAGCCCTATCAACTCAATTCATAACTTTCTGTATTTAGAAAAATCAAAACAACTCGTAAGTTAGATGTTGTAAAAAAAAACTTATAATTTAGAGCTTTTTTACGACCACTTTGATAAACTATATTGTATTAATTAATATTTTCAGCATGCTGCCACAAGTTGGCAAGGATCTAGCAGAGCGGAAGAAAGTTTTTAATCTCGCCTAGCTGGCACGTATTTCCTATGCGCAATCGACTGCAATAAGACTCATTAGGTGCACTGATGCCCCATACGAGTGTCTGTGGGTGCCTGCCGATCCGTAGTCCATGACAATCAGTAGGTTAATGAGCCATGTGCACCTGTTACTCCAACGCTGTAGCCTGCAACCCTGCATCATTCCAGCTGCAGAACTTGGCTGTGTCGCTGACTTGATGCACATGCCTCGGCCTCGCGCTCTGCCTTAGTAGTGACCACCTCTCACCACGTTTCTACTGAACGTTCGTCCTCGGCTGTGCAAGGACTTCGGTCTGTAAACGCAGAAACTGCACAGGTATTATATAATAAAAAATGATGGACATGGTGGTGATGACGCAGCGGGCAGGCCTCGCCCTCGCTGGATTGGATAGAAGATTGGTACAGGGACATCTCCAAATGGACCATCCCTGCACCTCACAGAATTAACTGTCTCATCGATATAACAGCATCTACAAGTCTACAACAATGCCGTGTAGGATGAACCGACGATCAACATGCAAACGGGCAGCACTGCCACCGGCAACGATCCCTACTGACCGGAGAACCAAAATTAGGGGCATATATAGACAGGCAACGAACATGAACCTTTCTTAAGTACCAACCGCGAGGGCCACCATGGATGGGGCCTGCAAAATCCGGCTCAAGGTAAAAAGGACCCCAACAACAAATGGAATCAACTCTTGTCATGCTGGAGGCGAGGAAGGGGAAGGGGAATCGCCGCCGCCGCCGCCACCGCCACCTGGCTTGTCATGCTGGAACTTCACCACGATGCACGTGATGTTATCGCCACTCCCGCGGGAGAACGCAGTCTCTGTCAGCTTCCGGGCTGCTGCCTCGGGTTCCTCCTCCATTTTCACAAGTGTAACAGCGTCCTGTGGGAACAAGATGAGATGGTCAGTCAAGCATTATAAGGAGGATTGAGTCAAGAAGCCCATTCAGGAAAGCTCTGTAGATTTTTTTAATCCAGACACTGAGAAACCGGAATTTCATTTACAGCAAGGATTGTCACAGCAGTACATTCAAACAGTGCTAACGCACACAATACCAACACGTCCGAACACCAAGGGCTCAGCAGTTGAAAATAAGCTCCAAAAAAGCCACACTTCCAGCTCGACACACAACACACTCACACATCAATGCCAGCAGTTGAAATAAGCTCAGATCCTATTGTTCTGAAAACAAACTAATCTACCTACAATTTTGTTTCTGCCATGTGCAAATGATTACAGCCAAGGCAAAAAAAAAAATCCACTCAGACAGAGGGGCTCATCAGTTAAATGCAATGTGGTACAGAGCCTGTAGAAAATGTCAAAATGGTAGAGCAAATTTATGCAACTCAAGCAGAAAATTTATCAGTTAAATACAATAGGTCAAACTGCATCTTGGATAAAGAAGATGAACCATTTACCATTTGTCATGAACATGCAATATGCATCCAAAGAGGCACAATAAAGATACTGTGACAAAGAATGGAGAGCGGATGGTACAAGTTCCATTCACACACAAACTCCTTTCGTTTCATTTTATTTGTCGCACACATACATAGATAACACAATATTTGAATGAGACATCTAACAAAATCCAATCAAATTTATACGCTTTTTATACAAGAATAGTAGTTATTCTAGCCAATACAACAAAGAGTCACTCTAATTGGCACATAGCTTTTGTGCCTCCAGATATTATGCAAAATGGAGTAGTAGAACATATAAATTGGTTGCTGTAAATGCTTAAAATGTAGTGTGGAAAAGAGGACAAAAAGGATGGTGTGTAAGGTGTTCATGGACGAAACCCTTGCTTATCAGGACATCACACACAATTACAATTATAATAATCCATAATTCATATTTCAGGTCATAGATCCGTCTAAGCTCCAAAGGCCCAACTAAGTTAGAATTAATCCACTACACCAATGCTCATGAAGAAAGCACAAAAGAAGTGATCTCCACACCTCTAAATAGGAGAGAGATATCACAAACTAACCTCATTCGGAACCACATCCCACAGCCCATCACTAGCTATAATTAGGAACTCCAACTCATCATTTATTTCTTGTTCCTGACCAAAAAAAAAAAAGTGAACAGATTAAGCCTACAATGCCACAAATTACATATAAGACATGAAACACCAGTATAAAATAAATTTCAGATCAATTTACCTGAATCTCAGGGTCTGCAATAACAAATTGTTTTAAGAGACGGTTGCCAAATGCCCGAGACATCGCAAGTACGCCACCTACCCTCCAAGTTCCTGTAGAAGTCAACTTGCCACTATGAGCAACAAGAATACAAGTTCATGGGAAGGATCGTTTTGTTGAATCATGAAACATGTAAGT
>CM041641.1:1329247-1426329 GCA_023333625.1 Bothriochloa decipiens | reverse complement strand
CAAGTTCATGGGAAGGATCGTTTTGTTGAATCATGAAACATGTAAGTGTGCTTGGTGTGATTAGTGTAGACCTTACCAGCCCACATAACTATCCCACCAGCACTCTCAATTCGTTTTCTCTCATCACTTCTGTTCGGCTTGTGATCTTCAGAGAGCGCAATAGCTGTGAAAAGGAGGCAATACGATGTTTTATAAAACAGTTCAAACAGACAACTACATCTGGATTATAGACAAGACCTGCCACAGCAATACAGATATCCAAAGGATACAGGAAGAGAAATAACGGTGCCTATGATACCATTAAGATTTACTCGCACCATTTTGAGTTTATCCATATTATGCTGTGTGAAATAACTTGATACATGATCAACAAGTGATTCACTTAGAAACCGGACACTGAATTGGTCAAAGCAATAATATTTTATTATAAATACGGTATTCTTCACAAAAATTAAGTTCTCACAATCCAATTCGAGCAAAAATCGATTTTATTTCGTTTGTACTCTTTTATTGAAGGTGACATACTGAGCAACATGAATCTCACAAAATTTCCAACTTTTTACACAATGACCAGCTTAGAAAACTTTATAAATCATAATGTAGTATCAATCAGTATAAACATAGTCCATAGTCACTAATGGTACTAAATAAGCAATGATTCATCTCTTAAATTTCTGATATAGAAGATTCTACATGCTGACAAGCTAGAAAATCAGCATAAACATAGTCTGTAGTCACCAACGGTACTAAATATGCAATGATTCTTGATTCATCTCTTAAATTTCTGATATAGAAGACTCTACATTCTGGCAATCTGGAAACAGACAGCAATAAAAAATACTCAATGAACCAAATAATTGTCATCTAATAAGTAGCAGATAATTTCCAAATAAAAGCACCTTTTCCAGCCTTTGATATAACAGCCCTTGAGTCTCCAACATTTGCCACGTAAAGATGGTCACCAACCATCACTGCTGTTGATGCCGTTGACCCATCATCTCTGTGAGTATTCCTTTCAGCATCCAAAAACTCCGAATCGGTCTTTCTATATGTTTCACCTGCAGGTTGCCATTAATCAGGTGACAATTGGGTGACTTAATGGTCACTGGATAACTGGAAATGCTATGTGCAATATCATACTTATTGCTAATTTTGTATTTGTCATGAACTCCGGATGTTTCATGAGGTTCTCAAACAAGTGCTCCTTCAAATACTCAGCAGCACGTGAACCGCCATGACCTGTGAGAATATGAATGCTTTAGATAGGTACACTGAGAGACAAAAGGAAGTCTAGAAGAACAAATCTCTAACCATCAAAAATTCCGAAGAGATTTATTTGTTTATCATCAATTTTAGATGATTTTATATCATAGAAATCTTCCATGCTTGCCCTTTTTCCTCTAAAACTTGAATATCCACAATTCAGTGTTCCATCAACACTGCAAATCAGTCAAACACAAACAAGACTTATTGTAAAAATATTATTGACAAAAAAGCCACGCATATCTATCATGAAATTACTAGTAGGTTCTGATATATGGGTTAAAAAACTAGCTAGAAATTATTAACAAATGACTACTCCTCGAGCAGAAAAGCAAACTATACATATCATTGTGTCTTACTGATAGAACAGACAAAATTGTATTGATACTAAGAACTGTCATTTATCTCTTAGACACTAGTTGAGAAATTCATGTTCAAACCAACAATAAAATCAGGATTTCGACCGAGGCATCTGCCACTATTAATACAGAATCTGAAGATTGACATCTACATAATAATGACTCACAAAGAACTAGTTTCTAATCTGTATTTTGTTGCCATGCATGTAACGTAAGATGTTCACCTGCATGATGTCTTAATTAATTTGCCTTTGTTAAATCAAAAATCTCTTGGGCATGTTGTACGACGTCAAAATCTCATAAAAACGAGGTGAGGTCAATCAAGCACATGGATGGTGTACCAGCATCTCAGGGATACAATATAAACAAAATCCTGTATTAGCACCACATCTGTTTTACCTCCGTATATGAAAAGACACAAAGAGTGATTGATCTAGCATTTTAGATCAATCTGTGGTTTGACTTATGAAGAAAAAAAAGTGGCGTATCGAATTCATAATGTGGTGCACAGCGAGCATAATTTTAGTAATGATACACAGCAGTTTCCCATTTAATTTTGTTCCTGGTGACATAATGTGCTACGAACCAGCTAGAAGTCAGCAGAACCTCAATACATTATGCTTGACAACAATTTTTCTGGGTGCTGCTTTCTCATAATACCAAGCAAACAGGATTACAATTTGGGAATTGGGAGCCCTCTCAAAGTCTTCGGTAAGATTAAGGTCATGTTGTACTGGAACTATGTGCAACTGTAAATATGGAAACCGATGTGATGTTTATGCTTACAAGGACCCACAAACCACGCTGGGTGCATTTTTAGTGACATTGCTGCCCTTTCATATAACGATTTAAAACAAGAAACTATTGGATCACTAATTTAGAAGTGGTGCATACTACAGTTAAGCTATTTTCTTATTTGCATGGGACCATATTTGAATTAGCATCCGTTATGGTGGAATTTTTTAGCACACCAGCTCATAAAAGCTAAAATTCAACAAGGAAAATCACCAAGCTACCATGCTAAATACA
Source organism: Bothriochloa decipiens (assembly GCA_023333625.1). NCBI lineage: Eukaryota > Viridiplantae > Streptophyta > Magnoliopsida > Poales > Poaceae > Bothriochloa > Bothriochloa decipiens. The sequence goes on along the minus strand of CM041641.1, from coordinate 1,423,678 downwards.
ATTCCGGCAAAGATGGTTCTCAGGAAGCTACGTGGAGAATGCGCATTCGACTACTATCTGAAATGCTAAAAGTGCCAACATCTATCTCATTTAGTGTAGTATAGACTATTCGATCCTGTCGGCATGCGAGCCACATGGCAGATCTAAATTAAATGAACCAAGGAGACCACCAATAGAACCGATCATCCGTGCGAGACGTAAGCTGCAAAGAAAGGCATTGGGCAGCGAGTGTTACCTCTTCCATCCACCGCTCATGTAGCCGACCTCATCCACCCTCTCCCGCTCCCTCTGCCTCTCCCTCTCCTTGTCCCTCCTCTCCTTCTCCGCCCTCTCCACATCCTGATCCATCTCCCTGGGCGCCTCCATAGCTAACACGGCAAAAGCAGCAGGAGCAGGAGCGGCCTCCTGCTTCCCCTCCCCTCGTGCCACCGCGACGGACGAGACCTCGTCCTCCTCATCCAGATGGGCATCCAACTCGGTGCCCCCCTCAGCGACCGCAGACTCTGGAGACACCTCCATTTCTCCGCCCTTCACCTCCATTTCTCCGCCCTCCACCTCCACCTCCACCTCCACCTCCATCTCCTGCACCTCTGCCGCCGGCGCGGATGACACATCCACATCAGCGCCCTGCATCCCCGTCCCCGCAGACGAGGCCTGCTGCTCCGCCTCTGCCTCTGCCTCCACCAACTCCTCCTCTTCCACCTCGCTGGCTCCCTCCTCCTCCTCTTCCTCCTGCTCCACGCCTTCCGGCACGGCGTGAGCGGGCGGCACCCCTCCGGGCTCCACCATCATCTTCCCCCCGGCACGGAACCGGCGGTGCTTCAAGGGGTGGCGCACGCCGAGGCGCTTGTCGTGCGGCGCCGACGCCGACCTCGCCGTGGGCCTGGCGCTGACCACCACCACCACCGGCGCGGGAGACGCCTCCGCCGCCGCCGCCACCGATGCCGCCGCGGACGCAGTGCTCGCCGCCGCGGTCCCCTGGCTGTCCCGGTCCTGGTCCTGGTCCTTCACAGCACCATCGCAAACCATCTAACTCGCGGCGGGCACAAAACCTAGCAGCAGGACGCCAGCACCAGCAGCAGCAGCAGCATCAGATGCGAGCGAGCACGGCGCGCCGGGGCCAATGGAGGAGGATGGGGCGCTCACCTGCGGGCAGGATCCGATCGGGCGGGTGCGGAGGCGACCGGATCGGGGAGGCGGTGGATCTGCGTGCGATGGCCCTGGATTTGAGTGGGAGGTGTGGGGCGGTGGTGGGTGTGAGCTGGAGGGGAGGAGGGGAGTGATCGGGGGAGGAAGAGAGCGTGAGGTGAGAGATCGGATGAAGGGAAGCCGCTGGCGGAGACGAGAGAGAAGAAGAGGAGAAGACAGAAGCGCCCAGCACCACCTCCCACCCCTCTTCTTTTCATAAAAAAAAAATATAATAAAATAAATATTTATATAATACAAAACGGTAGTAATACAATTACTATAATAGTTTTGTTCGATCTAAACTAAGTATTTTTTTTTTATGTGTGCGTACGTGGCTCGAGGCGTGAGCACCTGGGAGTTGAGCGACGGGTGGGCTGTGGGTAGCTCGGTACTGACGTGTGGGACTGCAAGACACCGGGCCCTGACGTAAGCGACACAAGACTAATGCGTTTGGTTGAGAGCGTGAGGGCGGCGTGGCCGGGGCTGTTCACCGGATCCGCGGCGCCTGCTGGAGGAATTGTGTGGGCCGGGATTTATGGATGGGCCATACGTCAGGAATGTCGGAAGACGGCCCAAATGCACAGGTACTGTTGGTCTGTTTGCGTCATGTGTGGGGTCAGCCTGTCAGTTTCTGCCTGATTTTTTTTTTCTCTCTCTATCTATGAAGAAAACGTCGTCTTTATCTTTAGAGTAGAGAAGAGAAACCTTGGTGATTTTACCTTAGAAATCTGAAGAAGAAATTGCTAGCTGCTTTCTTGTGTTCGGCTCAAATATAATGGGAGGAGCTATACGAAATTATTGGAGGGACTCGTAAGATGTAACCGGATGGCAACATGAATCGTGACAAATCTTTTGGTTAACATGTCAATACCGACTCCGAACTCATGTGCATCAGTGGTAGCTTCTATTTCGTCCTCTTGGTTAACTTCATTCAGCAAGTTGTTGCCGCAAACTGAAATTTTTATGAAAAAATTGGTCCGCCACATCACACGTGACATTGTTTAAAATTTGACTTGTCTCTCATGCGGATCATAGGAAAAAAAAAACAAATGAATGACACTTCTGTTTTGGAGCAATGGATATTTCTTTCTCCCCTCGTCAGACGAAAGCAAGAATCGTGACTGAATGCTATCTTTCTCATTCACCTCTTCCACCATTTTCTCTTTGTTTTCTTTCTTATAGCTTCATCTATAATCTGCTGCGTTCGCAGCAGTGCCGAAACAAGCCCAAATTCTCCAACGGTGTATCCTATACAATAGCTTGGGCCCCTTCCTATTCAATCACACCCATCTGTTATATTCTACAAACTAATATATGTAAACTTCATATGGTTTACACATTTGAGAGGCGGCAGTAGGTCGGATAATACGTGGGCGCACCTACACCTATGTGCGTGGGTAAAATTTTGCACATTTTTTAGCGCAATATAGTATCACGAATTCACGATTGACATACAAGATCGAATGGTGCCACATACTGGTTGACTGGTTGTACTAGCTATTGGATTGACACACAGATCGATCGCCGAAGCATAAAAATGTATTACAAAACAGACTAGGACCATATAGCTAGTGTTCCAGGCCGGTAAAAAGAATAAACATCAAATCCATGTGGATCCCATCCTTGATCCATCATATATTGTTTAGTCATGGCATTGCATCATCCGGCGTCTTGGAGGATGGGAAGGAAGACTCATGCAACATCCAAGGCTTTAATCCGGATCAAAGTGGGAAACCTCGAGTCCACGCGGCTCAAGGTAACAAGCTTGTTCTCCCTCTTCATCCAATCGCCACATCTCTGCGGCCTCATTCGCCATACCCATCATTGCAGTGGCAGAAGCAAAAGATTGGTGTCCTTTGAGAAGGCCCAAGGCGCATATGGGGATTACGCTGCTCAGCTGGGTGAATTGAGAAGAAGCCTTAGCACCATGCTTCAGCAACTCACACATCAGTTCAGCCTCCTTGGCAATACACACAAGAGCAATGGCAGAAGGAAAATCCAATTCAGCCCCTGTGCTACAGATTAAAAGTGCATGCTCTTTGATCAGGCTACTCTCCATGATAGCGTTGAGTTCTAGGGGGTAACCAAACATAGGCAACACTCGAGTATTCCACACGGACAGGAGTTCCTCCTCCATCTCTAGACAAAATTTGGCAACAGCAAGACCCATGTCAGTAACATTTTGTGGATTTTTAGCAGCAGCAACGAACCCAGAAGCATTGCTTTCATAGTACTCCTCAAGGTAGCTCCTATAGTAAGACCACTTAACAGATCTGTATGGTGGCATCACCAGCCTTTCCCAACACCATATTTTACCCAAAACATCTTCTTTCCTCTTCCTTTTATTACTCTTCTCACCACCTTTCCGCTTGCTACTCTTCTCACCACCTTTCTTATACTGAGAACCCCCTGTGGTGTTTGCTGCTACATCAGAAGCAATATTATCCCCATCACCACAAGGACCACTTCTGGCAGGTTCTTCCTTAACAGTCATTTGCTCAGCAGCAGGTTCTTCCTTAGCAGTCTTGTGCTCGGCAGGAGAAGAATTTGTTAGAATGTTGTTGACCATAAAATACAGGGTACGGTGCCGGATATCATTGCAGTCCAACATCTCACTAGGTATGGGATCAAAATATAAATCAATAGGATTCTTATTTCTATTCATCCACGAACACATCATTTCAGCCTCCTTCGCCATACCCAACATAACAGCAGATGCTGAAACAGAATTGTCCAGAGTGCAGTTCATAAGGCTCAAGGCACACAAGCGTATCGCTGTGCCCTGGGTGATTAATTCATCATCAATGGGTGCTTCAAGCCTCAGCAATTTACATATCAGGTCAGCCTCCTTAGCAATACACTTGAAACCATCGTTTTGCATTAGTACAATGACCATAAAAAATTCGAGCAAAATAATAAAAAAACATCCAACTCGTAAGGCAAATTTAGGTGCTAATTTATCCTTAACAAAAAAAAAAAGGAGCCACCATTTTCTTCCGGTTGGCCTGCTGCATGTCTATAATGCACCTAAATATTTCAGCTATTTTACCTACGGTGTATACACCAAGTTGGGCAATGCTAGACTGCCAAATTGTCCTACATTTCTATAATGTACCTAAATATTTCAGCTATTTTAATTAAGGTACATGGGTACGTCCTTTTTTTAAGGACGGCCCTGGTGCAAGCGGTAGAGCTTTACCGCCTGTGACCAAGAGGTCCCGAGTTTAAAACTCAGCCTCTGCACATTTGTACAGGGATGACTGCTGGCTACTTTTTCTTCCCCAGACTATGGCACTGGGTACGCCCTTTTTTTAATTAAGGTATATCTACCAAGTTGGATAGTGCTAGACCGCTGGTTCAAGCTACCCATATGATGGCAAATAAAGGATAAAAATTGAAGAAACATGACATATATACTGCCTTGCATCTACTCTGTTACTCCCACAGGGTACTACACACACTAAACAAATGCTTTAGGACAGAGTTACAGTAATCTCGTGAATGAGCATAGTAATTATGGCAACTCAAAGTGGCCAGCTATATATATAGTCATGTAACAGTAAGTAGAACTTGACAACTTGTTTTCCAGGAGATAATGACAGCCTGACATTGATAAAAGTGGTTCAGTTATAGTTGGGACAACAGATTTATTTTCAGCTAATTGTCCAGGCCAAATACAGAGAAATACATACAAGAGAAATGTTTGGTGTGTTATAGCCAGGCCAGGAGAGGAATGAACATACCAACAAAGCCGCACCAGAAACATCAGATAATTTGCAGCCTGCTGGGTGGATGACTGAACGTGCACGCTCCTGGATCAGGCAACTCAGAATGATTGATCTCCGCGCCAGCAAGCTCGATTTCTGTTCAGGTTTCACCCTGGCCATCAACTCAGATGCAAGTTGCTCCTCATTCGTGAGACAAGTCCCAGCGGGAGCAGATAGGCTCGTGTCATGCACATTGTGACGGTGATACTCTTCAAGGTATGTGGTATAAGACAGACAAGGTCACGGTACGCCCCAATTGAAGCAGCCTGTCCCATCCCCATAATTTCTGCAAGAGATCATGGTACTTGACAATGTGTGGAAGAGGCCTCTCCTTTGTAGTTTTACCGGACTCCTCCATGTCTTCCATGAGACGAGTAAAATACTTCCTCTCTGACTCTTCTCCCTTGCTCATTGCCACGACCACCTTCGTCTTCGCGAGGTCGACCACCTCCATGGTCGTGGCCTGGGTCCAAATTTGCGGCGCCTCCCAGATGCAAAGACGACCTTGATCTGATCTAGGGTTTCACATATACTGATGTTAAATGCAGGTACTAAGAAGCTTTGCACCTATACACAGTAAATACCCAACCAAAGAAAAAGAACGAAAATAATGAAACTAGACATGCTCTCGCTTCGCCTGGCTGCAGCTAATGCAACAGAAACAGTCGCACATGACTTTTACTGTAGCCGTGTCTTGCGGCTGCTATCGCGATATCCGCAACCAGCACAGCTGATCAGGCTGATTATAATAGAACAAAGTGCATGATCTAGAATATTCAAAGCCAAATCAATGCTGTTTTCATGTTTTTACGTGTAAGGCGGTATTAAACAAAATCAGTAATATGGTAAAGAGTTACAGAAAGATAAGCAAGAGGTTTTATCAATATGCCTTACATTGTTTCTGTCAACAATAGTATTTGGGGTGAGGCCGCGAGGGTCATATGAACATTTGATGATATTACTATGCATCAATTGAAATAAATACCAATAAACAGCCTACGAAACAACAAAACAATCATTTTACATCCTGGCAACCGTCACAAAAAATCGAGAGCACATGGGGTATGTTTGGAAGTGAAGGCCTGAGAACTGATGGTCAAGTTGCATTTATTTGTCTGGCCAGACATATGGAGTATATCATTCTTTGGTTGGTGATTGGGCTTAAGAAAACAGAAAATAAAGCTGCGCAGGTATTCCAGAGAGAATCTTTCGAGGCAACATCATTTTACATCCAGGCAACCGTTTTTGAACGCCTGGACATGGCAGTTGTTGCCTGGCCTGGGAGACAAACCAGGGTTGCAACCACATACATCACAGGCAAGTCTCAGGTTCACTCCAGGCAGATGTAATCTCTCCCCGTCCTATACATTCTACTTATTTATTCCCTAGCCATAAACAACTAATCTGTGGCATCTCAAGCACTGCTTGTATCCACTGCATAATAAGGGGATTATTAGAAGAGAAACATAACTGAAAACGAGAAATCAGCACACGAGGCCGGCGGGTGACTGGCGCAGGCCGCGCAGCTGCCGCGGCGGCGATGGGCGGTAGCCGCCTGACGGCCTGAGGCCTCGTCGGTGGCCGTGTGTCCTGGCTGCCTTGCCGCCTGGAGCGCCGGCGCTTGCTGCTCGGTCGGGCGAGTGGGAGACGAGACGAACCGCGTGGAGCCGTGGACGGGGCAGCGGGCTCGCTCTTTGGTCACTCTGGAGTCAGTGGACTGGCCTAAATCTGAATTTTTTTATTTTTAATTTTTTTTAAAAAAATTTACAAAATTAATTCTCCGTTTCGAAACATGACAGAACTAGTCGTCTACAGTAGGCGTTTTTTGTGACGTGGCATACAGACGTTTGCCGCCGGTGACGGCTCTTGCGGGCGGCCCACTTGCGGCCAAAAAACGCCCACTGTGTGGGCGTTTTTTCTTACCGAGGGGGCCGCCTGCAAAAGAGCGCGCTGTTTTGCGGGCGGGCCTCGGAGCAGTAAAAAACGCCCACTGTGTGGGCGTTTTTTGCGCTGCAGGGGGCCGCCTGCAAAACAGGCGAGGCCGGCCGCGCTCTTTTGCAGGCGGCCCCCTGGCCGCTAAAAAACGCCCACACAGTGGGCGTTTTTTGGGGTCCCCTATATATACCCAGCCCCCTCTTCAGATTTTCATTATATTCACTAAATTTTCCAGAAAAAAGAAAGAGGAGAGGAGGGAAGAGAAGGAAGTAAACGGCGAAGCCCTGTCAATTTGAGACCTCGGCTTTTAGGTAAGTTTCTCATACATTACAAGTCTGTTGCTATGCATTAGTAAAATATAATGTGCACTAGAGTTGTTTAGTTTTTAGTTGACTCTGGGTAGATCTGTGAGTAGTATGTATATTAGATCTATAAATAATGATGTTAGAGCATTGCAGTTCGTGTTAGAAATAATGATGTTTCTTTTATGATTTAAACAATGGATTGCATGATTTGAAATATGACGAATATCGTATTTTCTCTGAATAGATATGTAAAACTTGTGGCGGACGGAGTTTTGGAAAAAACAAGGTCGCCCTAGAGAATTGTATCCCGACGTGTCTAGCAAGGATGCTCCTGTTCCTCCTGCAGTCCCTGTCCCAAATTGTGACTGTGGAGAACCGGCTGATATTGGCCAATCTCGCCATGAGGACACAGCTGCCCGTTGCTACTACACATGCGGTGGATTCAATGTAAGTAATTGCACCTCTGTCATTGCGTCTTTATTCATTGCTAGTAATTACGGCTCTTGCATCTCTAACAATATCGTTAGCAATCATGTTTTGTAGGCCCATGAGCGGTGCTTTTTCTTTCAGTGGATTGACGGTCCAGACAAATTCGACCCAAGGTATCTCCAGTTTGACGAATGGTGGAAAGGGAAGCATAATCCACCCGATCAATTCGAGCGGTGGGTGGCACCTCCCCCTGACCCCCCCAATGACAGACGAGGAGAAGAAAATAGCCCAATTGAGACGGCTTGAATCTCCGCCTCGTTGCAAATGCAGAGATTATTCTGTAATAAGTTCAGATAGGCCTAACGAGTTCGAATGTCCTAACCCTGCCGGAGTAAGTGCAAATTGTATGCAGTCATGGCTTTCTTAGTATTTGTGCATGTACTAACATTTTACATTGTAGGGTGGGTATACCTTGTTGCGAAAGTGTAACTTCAGGGAGTGGCTGTGGGGTCCAAAGAACAAATGGTCGGAGCCGAAGGTGGACAAGAAGAGAAAAGTGGTTACCCCTAAGCCTCCTGTGTTGTGCAAATGTGGTGTCAAAGCGCAGTATTGCCTACTACCATCGAAGCTTGGAATAGGCTATTGGTGCGGCCATATGGTTGATTACGATGAGGTCCTTTTGTTCCACTTGTTGCTCACCTGATATCCAAACTTTTTGTATTTGCTGACTTTAAATTGTTCCGTTTGATCACAGAGCCTTAGAAAATGCAAGTGGGAGGTTTTTGCCCATGTTGAAGACCGCAGGGAATACATGGATACACTAAAGCAAAAGCAAGTAATGGACCTGAAGTTTAGGTCTGGTACTCAGCTTGTGGACAACTACATTAAGATGCGAAAGCGAGCGCAGGTTGACTATGCCCGACGATTGCGTGTCCAAACCCCAAGTGCTGCTCGGTGAAAGAAAGACTGTGATGCATGGAAAAAGAAGAGAGAAGAGGAAGCATCCTTGCATGCGAGGAGAAGAAGAAGAAGGCCGAAAAGAGGAGTGTTGATGCGAAGATGAAGCAGAAGATGGCGGAGGCGAAGATGCAGATGAACGACGAGGACGAGGAGTATGATGAAGCGTTCACCCAAGCCCTCGATGACTTGGAGGCCGCTTACTACAAAAAAAAGAAGAAGAGGAGTATGATGAAGCGTTCACCCAAGCCGTTGATGACTTGGAGGCCGCTTACTACAAAAAAAAGGAAGAAGAGGCCAACGCAGCTGAGCGTAGCCGTACCAATGAGTTTGTGGGAGAGGATAGTGGTTCTGAAGATGAAGACTTGCTTCCCGGTTATGTTTCGGATTATTAGGGTCGTTTTGTTAGATGAATTCGGATTAGTAGCTCATCGCCCTAGCGGACCTATAATTTTATTATAATAAACTGTTTTCGTGACTTTTAACTGTGCTGTAATGGACTATTATAACGGATGTAATGCAAGCATGTAAGGGTTTAGGGTTTAGGGTTTAGGGTTTAAGGTTTTTAGGGTTTAGGGTTTAAGGTTTTTTGGGTTTAGGGTTTTTAGGGTTTAGAGTTTACGGTTTAGGGTAAATTTTGACAAAAGGATAGTGCGTATCATATATGAAGATAGTAATTACATCATACAAGGTACTACTATCCCGGAGCCTGTCCCTGCCCCTGCCCCCTACCCCTCTTCGGCCTCCTCGGTCGCACGTGCCCCGACGAGTAGGTGTGGCGATCCGATGGAACACCTCGAGTCGCGCGGACGTGCTGCACTGGAGTCATCTATGATAACTCCTGCGTGTAGGGCGGAGGTGCTCCTGCAAGCTGTGAAGGGCCGATCTCGACCTCCTCGTCGCTGATCGATGCGTCAGTGGGGGGGTCATTAGGTAGTCGGTAGGTCCGTGACGAGGTGCCGGCTCCCTGGCCCGACGTCAAAGCTGCTCCCTGCGCGGAGGTACCCACTCCATGGGGCGAAGGCAAGACTCCCCAGGCTGCTCCCTGAGCGGAGGTACCCACTCCATGGGGCGAAGGCCAGGCTCCCCAGGCTGCTCCCTGAGCGGAGGAACCCTCACCATGGGCCGACGCGCTGGGTGGAGCATGAGTGAAGTGCCTGGATGCCTCTGCTCCGTGCACCGAGGACCCCCCTCTGGAGGAACGAAGGTACGGCGTAGTGAACGCTGTGAAAGGTGTCGTCGTAAGTCATACAGTCATCCATATTAGAAAAACATAGGTAGACGAGGTTGGGTACACGGAGTTACCTCTGTTCTGGGGTGCAGGAGGACGTGCTGCGGGTGCCGGTGCAGGAATTTGAGGTGCTGCGTCGGAGGTCCAACAAGTGAGAGCCCTCATCACGGATCTAAGCGGCGTACGCATCCGCGTGTACGAGGTGCACTGCTCGTCGACTGTCAACGCCAAGCCACCCTCTAAGCGGCGACACACGGAGTCCATCTCCGTGTAAAGTAGTTGCATACCATTGACCTAATTTTAGTTTTAAGTTAGATGAAAGATATACGTAATGAACTACTGATATATATGAGAGATTCAAGTACTCACGGCGCGGAAGTAATCCTGATCACGGTGCACAGGGTAAGCGTCACCCACGGCGGCGATGTGTGGCTGCTGCTCTGGTGGAACGTAGGTGACACGTGTGCGGGTACGAGGCTGGTACCACCGGAGGTACATCATGTACGAGTCCTCGGTGTGGGGGCGGTACTCATCAACGACGTCCTCTGTGGCAAGCAACCAATCATCGACGTATGGCTGCAGACGTGGAACCTATAAGTTGCCGCCGACCTGTCCCCTCCGAGTCAGCCTGAACACAAATTTGAGTAAGACATGTCTACTGCGATTAATTTTGCAAAGTCAGTTGTTAGTAGTACTTACCTATGAGCATCTGCAGGGACGGTACGGATGATAGGGACGGGGGACGGCTGCATGAGACCGAACTGGCGCAAAACACGCCCTGGGCAGTGTGGTTCGACGAATATGTCGAACACCATCGGTCGGAGCGTCAGCCAGAAGGCCTGGTCACGTGTGCACAACATGGACAGCCCAAGGGGAGCTCGTGCGTGGATAGCCTCCTGGCTGTAAGGCTCCCAGATCATGTCGGTCGGCTGTATCCTGTCGAACTTCAGCATAAACTCATTGTACGACCGCGTGACCTGCACATGTGCCCATCGTCGCTGAAATATAACAATAAATGGGTTAGAAGGTACGATACGAATTAAATATATACGTCAGCTAGAAACACGAACCTGACGACGGCACCAGACTGTACCCATTGTGGGAAAGTCCTCGGGCGGATGCTGCAAGTACAGGTCCTCCTCGTAGGCGGTGTGATCCACCACAGGTCGACCAATCGCGAACCGTTCAGCTGCCCATAGCTATAGAAGGAGGGGGCAACCAGTGAACAAAGAACCTGTTTCTATCTTGGTACACGCTTCGCAAAGCCCCCTGTATGTCGCCACCAGTACGGTAGATCCCCAGCTCCACTGTGGCACTGCTCCCTCGTCAGCATCAGCGATCGCGCGTGCGTAGGGGATCATGACCTTGTCGACGGCATGTCCCGCGCTGCTGGTGAACATGACCCAGCCAAAAAGCCACAACAAGTAGGCCTCCAAGCTCCATTGCACAGAGTACACGTCAGCCTCTGGGTGTAGCTGATCGGATTGAAAAAGATATAGTTAATAAAGTTGAGTAGAACTGTAAATTGATAAAATTCTTTTAAATTAGGCCATACGATAAACTGCATGAGCCACTGCTGCGACGGGCCCATGGTCGTGTACGGAGGGAGGCTGCTCAAAGCTGGAAGTGCAGGGTGACGCTGTACGTGGCCGAAGCGGCCCATCATGTCGTCTCGCCAATCATGAAGTCCGTCGACTGGCCCAACGGCATCGCCAGCGAGGGGAAGGCCAAGCAAGAACGCAACGTCCTGAAGCGTCAGTGCGACCTCCCCGCACGGCAGGTGGAACGTGTGTGTCTCCGGCCTCCATCGGTCGACCAGGGCTGCTAGAAGAGACCTATCGAAACTTCACCTCCTCGTCTCATCGACCTCACCAGCTCGAGCCTCCATAAGACGACACAACGGGAGGAGGCCTGCCTCACGTAACCTGCACATAAAAATTTTATGTTATTAAGAAGCCATGTGTACTTAATTGGGAGAATTGAAAGAGTCAACGGATACCTGGAACAGAACCGAGGGTCCACTGAAAGTAGACGTCTGGACGATCGCGGTCGAAGTACGGGCAGATTGGCGTTCTGCACCGCAATACGGTACGAGCGGTGCTGCAGATCGATCCCTCGATCTAGCAGCTCCGGTGTGTCGTCCGCCATCCCTGCATGACAATATCACAGTTAACACATATGACACATGCAAATAGAAAGTGAAAAAGTATACAACAATAAATTTAAGGTACAACAACAAATGATCAAATTTGAAACATAAAGACTGCACATACAACATGTAATAAAAATATATTCAAATACAAGACTGAGATTATGAACATTACATCTGGAATATAGGTTGAAAAAATAAGTTTGTTCACTCCAGTTACAACATAGCAAAAATCGTACATTACATAATCTTAACGAAGCTCTCTACACATCACTACACGACCGAACCACGAGGCACGCGTGCACGTCTTGGCCTGGTGGGCCTAGAAGTTATCCCTTCTCCTGTTGGCGGGGTACCATCCAATCCGGATCCTGATGGCGGGGCTTCTGCTGTTGTGGCCATGTCTGAGTCCTTGGGGCACTTCTTGTAAGTATGTCCTTCCTTGTCGCATTTGCTGCAACGTGTGTACCTTCCACCTGCTTCGGACTCATCCATGGCGTTTCGAATACGTCTTGTCTTCCGACGCCCAGCCTTGTCTCTGATCTTACTTGGGTCTGGAATATAGGTAGGTTGCGGTACTGTACCTGTAAAATTCTCCGCTATGCCAAAACCATAAATTTCATGTGACCATGTATGCAATATGGCTTCCTTGGTGAAATAGGGAGATACAAAAGTACGATCAAGTATTCCACACTCCGAACTCGCTGCAATAACATGGGAACATGGTTTGTGTTAGAGTCTTGGCTTTTGGCACGTGCATGCGCAATACCCATCCTCTCTAAGTATGCATTCTTGCACAACTCTTCTTCTATATATTCCACGCTTGGCCCTATCAGCACACAAGATTTCAAATCGGTGCTCTCTAGTACCTTGAGTTATAACTCTATGCTCCTTTGCCTTTTTACGTTTTTCCTCCAAATAATTTGTCAGCATATGTCCGAAGAAAACACCTCGCACTTGCATTGATAGGACAGCGACTTGGTACCGGTCTCTGAAATATCTGCATGTTCCATGTAGGATGAACTCAACAATGGCAACCAAGGGAAGGTCTCTAACACCATGCATCATCCAGTTGTAAACTTCAGCCAAATTAGTTGTCATAATACCAAACCGCGCTCCGCCGACATCATGCAGCAAAGACCACTTCTCCTTAGGCTCATTATCTATCCAGTGCGAAAAATTTCTCACAGCAGATGCCGATCTCCTTCTGATGTTTGGACCATCTGTGGGCAGCGGTCCTAAGGACTCTGGACCATCCTCACCAACAGGTGCCGATCGGCTTGAGTGCTCTTCCATATGCTTCGTTGTGAGCTCGTCCAACCTCCTCCAAAGCTCGTTGAATTTTTTCTGTTGATTCTGTCCGCACAGCCTCTTGAATAGATCCATCAAGCTCTTGCGCTTAAACTGCTTGTAAAAATTAGCACCCATGTGACGCATACACCACCGACTTTGAACATCTGGCCAATCTTTACCATATCTCATCTCTGCATCACCGTGCTTCAGATATTCAATTGCCCGAAGAAGGTCAGCGTGACGGTCATGAATTAGGCATACACCAGGCCTCATACCAACAATGCTAACCTTCACCTGCTTGAGAAACCAGTACCAACTATTGGTATTCTCGCTCTCCACAAAAGCGAATGCCAGTGGTAGAACTTGATTGTTCCCATCTACGGCAATTGCTGTTAGTATCTGACCTCTGTATTTACCGTCAGAAATGTCCCATCAATACAGAGTACTGGACGACAATGCACAAATGCCCTGATGCAAGCACCTAGTGCAAAGAAAGCTCGTTGCAAGACCAATACTGCACGGTCATTCTCCATGGTTGGGTATGTTATAAGATCTGTACATGTCCCTGGATTTCTGACGGCTATGCATTGAAGAAGAGATGGTAAATTATCATATGAGGCTTTGAATGTGCCAAATCTCATCTCGATAATCTTCTATTTTGCCCTCCACGCCTTAGCATATGAAATGGTGTATTTGAATTTATCTTCGATATGCCTTATTATTGACCTTGGCTCGTATCTCAGATTATGCACAACATCTGAATACATCTCTGTAGTAATAAATACAGATGTCATGTTTCTGTGGTACTTCTGTACACCTTCCAAGTGACAATTGTGCTGAGTGACTATTGACACTTTCCAATAATCCTTCCACTTTCCCTTGAATGCATGCACCCTCCACGGACAACCATCGCTGGATCTCATGCACTTAACTTTGTATACACACTTTCTGGACTTTGCTACCTAGAACTCCCTCTGCAGTGATACAGCCCAAAGCTTGACTGCCTCCATCAATTCTTCCTTCTCTGCGTACATCGCTCCCTCGATTACCTCATTCTCTTTATACTCCCATGGAACATGGTATCCCCCTGAAATAGCAAGTCCAGAGAAGTCTTCATTAGACCACTGCCACGGATTCACATTGCATCCTTCCTCATCAAAAGATTCATAACCCTCCACTTCCTCATTCGCCGCATCTTCGTTTTTCATTTCCTGAACAATGGAGTTGATCCTCTCGCCCTCATCTGCCAAGCCTCTCGGCTCACTGGTTTCTTCTTCTCTTTCTGGTTGCTGCACATCATGTCCCTGTTCTTCTCCTTGCTGAGCACGGTCGTTTTCCTCTTCTATTTCAACATCAGTCCTAACCATGCTTGTACCCTCCACATCTTGTAAGGTTGCATTGTCTTTATCGTGCACCTCCATGAAAATGCTGGTTCCCAGCCCCGCTGCAATGCATTTTGTATGTACCATTTCCATGTTTCGGTGCAATCTACCGACATCAATTCCCAGAAGCATTCTTCATTGCCACAGTTGACTACTACATTTACTTTTATTGTGTTCACCTCTGGGTTGATATGAAATACCCTCATTAACCAGTTACACACTGACCGAAAATTTCTTTCCGCTGGCCTATCTATCCCCTTTAGTGTTGACCCAAATTCAGACAATCTATACCATACGGCCCATATCTGACAATGCCACTACCATGGAACAACCGAAACATCACTTTGGTTGACATATCTATTCAGAGAAAATACGATATTCGTCACATTTTAAATCATACAATCCATTGTTTAAAGCATAGAAGAAACATCATTATTTCTAACACGAACTGCAATGCTCTAACATCATTATTTATAGATCTAATATACATACTACTCACAGATCTACCCAGAGTCAACTAAAAACTAAACAACTCTAGTACACATTATATTTTACTAATGCATAGCAACAGACTTATAACGTATGAGAAACTTACCTATAAGCCGAGGTTTGAAACTGGCAGGGCTTCGCTGTTACTTCCTTCTCCTCCCTCCTCTCTTCTTCCTTTTTTTCTAAAAATTTTAGTGAATATAATGAAAATCTGAAGGGGGGCTGGGTATATATAGCTAGAGGTCAAAAAACGCCCACTGTGTGGGCGTTTTTTGACGACGAGGGGGCCGCCTGCAAAAGTGCGCAGCCGGCCTCGCCTGTTTTGCAGGCGGCCCCCTGGACAGGAAAAAACGCTCACGCAGTGGGCGTTTTTTTACTGCTCCGAGGCTCGTCCGTAAAACAGCGCGCACTTTTGCAGGCGGCCCCCTCTCCAACAAAAAACGCCCACCGTTTTTTGGCCGCCAGGTGGCCGCCCGCAAAAGCCGGCACCGGCACCGGCGTCGGCTGGCCGTTTGCCACGTCACAAAAAAACGCCCCCACAGTGGGCGTTTTTTAAAAAACGCCCACCGTAGGCGACTAGTTCTGTCATATTTCGAAACGGAAAATTAATTTTGTAAAATTTTTTTAAATAAAAATTAAAAATAAAAAGGGTTCCCTAAATCTTCGCAAAGGGCTTCATTTGTGGCCTTTATTGGCCCAAAAATTACATGAGCTATAGAGTGTTAGTGGCCCAACTACTAGGGCCTGGGCCCTAGAGGCCTGGGCGAATCAGGAAGACGTACTCACGCAGCCCACCCAGCGCCAACAGATAACGTCTTCTCAGTGAGCACAGTTCACGCCGCGCTTCCCTCCCTCCCTCCCTCCCTCCCCGTCGTCCAGCCATGGCGCCCCCGACCGCCACCGCCAGCGCATTCCTCTACTCCTCCCCTCTCCCTCCCGCATCCCTGCGCGTGACGCCCGGACGGACCGTCGGCCGGCGACTCCCGCGGCCGCTCCGCGCTGGCCGCCCGCGCCTGCACGCGCCGCCGCCAGCGCCTCTCCCAGTGGCTGAGGCCGCAGAGGAGCGGGACGACACGCCTCCGCTCAGGCTCATCGAGCCGCCGCAGGAGGATGACCCCTTCCCGCCCGAGGTGCTCTCCCTCTCCTCGCTCCGCTAACGGACGCGGTCCCGCCGCCGAATTTTGAGTCGCCTGACTGACTATGATCGTGTACGTTGTCGCATTGTGTGCAGATGAAGCCCGCGGACCCGGACTTCTACCGGATAGGGTACGCGCGGATGATGCGCGCCTACGGGATCGAGTTCCTCGAAGGACCCGACGGGATGGGCGTCTATGCTTCCCGGGACGTGGAGCCACTCCGCAGAGCTAGAGTGAGACACTTCATTCAACATTTCTCTCCTCTTGTCCGACCACTAGCTAGGGCTTCTCCGATCAGTCTGAGGCTCAAATTTCTGTCTCAGCACAACTGCACTGAGAGACGCCCTTCACCAATCACCACAATATTTACTGTTTAGATGTAGCACCTCTGAATTTGTGATTGGGTTGGAAACTGTCATGCGAATAAGTGACTGTTGCAGCATGCCGATTAATTCTTTCTGCTTGCCTCCTTAGTGTTACACTATCTTCTTTAGTGTGTAGTATACAATTACCATTGGAAGTCAGTTGCTTATGTTAATTGGTAATTGCTACATACTTGCTGGCACCAAAAAAATATGGCTTGTATAGTTACATGTCTGTTCGCATTAAGCTTCCGAAATGCCAGACCCACATGTTAAATTCTTCATCTTGATGTGTGCTAACATAGTCGATCCTGTTCAAAAAGAATTATACGATATTCCTGGCATGCTGAGACTGTTTGAATAACATATTTGGTTCTTTAAGTAAACAATGATGAGCAATGTTATTGAAAGATGCACTGATTTTGCTTTTCCAGGTGATTATGGAGATTCCGTTGGAGTTGATGCTGACTGTAACTCAAAAGAAACCTTGGATGTTCTTCCCTGACATTATTCCACTAGGCCATCCTATATTTGACATTATTGAGTCAACAGATCCAGAGGTAGGTGGATCAAATCTTTTGTCGTGAAGAGAAAACTAAACTCTTAATGCTGTCACCAGTTTCTGTTGGATGTTTTGCAAATTAGTTAATTTTCTTTGTCACTGTTACAGCCATCTAATTGAATGGTGTTAAAGTTGCAATTGTATGGGTGCAATTTTGCATTCAATGTTCATACAATATTTGATATACCAGAGAAATTTGTGTGCACATTCTATGCATATGATATAAATCCATAATGCTCACGGTTAAATTAGAGAGAAGTGTTACCTTCAGAAACTCAATCCTCCGTTATTCCTTCAGCAAATATTAAAGTGTCAATAAGTGATGTGCACTGCAAGATGATGTAATTTGTATTACTCTTGCAGACAGATTGGGATCTAAGATTAGCATGCCTTCTTCTATATGCATTTGATATAGAAGACAACTTTTGGCAGTTATATTCTGATTTTTTGCCAAGTGCTGATGAATGCACTAGTTTGCTGCTGGCACCAAAGGTACCCAAAAGCTAACGAAAAATATATATTCTTCTTTGTCTTTTTTAGGAAGCTTCTTATACCTTATTCTGCAGTTTGAATGAATTCGTATCCCTGGCTTTCTAGGAAGATCTAATGGAACTAGAAGATGAAGATCTTGCTGCACAAATGTTACAACACCAGCAGCGAGCAATTGACTTTTGGCAAAAGCATTGGGTATATTTCTTTACTATTATACTTGCTCACCTTCTTGAGCTCCTCTAACGCTAACTTGATGGTTAATATCCAGGACAAACCAATTCCTCTAAAGCTGAAACGCCTTGCCTGTGACCATGAGAGATTTCTCTGGGCACTGAGTATAGTACAGTCTCGTTCTGTCAACTTGAAGTTGAGAATGGGGGCCTTCATCCAAGATGCGAATGTGCTAGCACCTTATGCTGGTATTTCTTTCCTTTACTTAATTTTCGCAATTGCAGCTTTCCCCCCTCCAGTATGCATAGGCACGTAAGTCAACAACAAGGCGCTAGTGTTATGAGCCTGAGATGATAATCACGTAAATATGGTTAATTATGCACTTCAATTGGACTTCTGCCCTACCTTCTTTGGTAGTTTTGTATGCTGATATGTTTGTTCATTTACTGTTACACAGATACAACATTCTAGCATTTGACTTAGTTTGAGATGTAAGTTAAAACTTAAAACAAATCCTAGATAATCTCTATAACAGGAATGATGTTGTACATCGTAGAACTGTTGATATAAAAACCATAAATACATCTATAGTCACATGTAACACCAGATATTTCTCCCAGTGAAGCATTATAGTTATTCGCCTTGAAAGTATTGTTCTGTCTGCTAGTGCGCTTCCCAGTTATCTGATTAGGAGTACTTTAGCTAAATCATGATTTGCCTTTCTCCCCAGATATGTTGAACCACTCGCCCAACGCTAATTGCTTCCTGCATTGGCGTTTTAAGGATCGTATGCTTGAAGTTATGATTAAGGCTGGACATGCTATCAAGAAAGGAGACGAGGTATTGTCTAGGATGTATGCTTATCTTAACCTTTTCCAGAGCAAATGATTACTTGGTTTATGTTAGTGAAGTTAAATGCTCTGTCTTCAAGGATTTATGAACATAATCAATGCTGCACATGCACCTTGGTTGCAGACCTCAAGTTTCTGTTAACACAAGGCCTAAATACCTGTTAAAAAATAATGGATAGTAAAATTGTTTGTAAATGCTAGATCCATTAGCAACCTTTGTTTATATTATTACAAGCTAATTGTAACTAGATCATTCCATTTCTCCAGTCCCATGTTGGAAAGTTTCTCTATGCCATGTACCAATAGTAAATCGCTGCACAGCCTTGTTCTACCAGTCTCAGCTGAAATATGTTATCCTCACAAAGTCTATTCTTCCAAATTTTTAAGCCATTTTTTTTTAATTTCACTCTTTGGGCCATGTGCTCATGTACAGATGACAATAGATTATATGAGTGGCGTGAACAGCAAATTTATGGAAAGATATGGCTTCTCATCACCAACAGTATGGCCCATGCACTTGTATCTTATTGATGTTTACTTTTATGTGTAGAGTTTTTCCTTTGTGATTTCTTTGATATTGGAAAAGTGTCATTACAATTGTATATGTGAAATCAAGATCATGCTTCTAGGAAACTAGTCTAGTTTTGAAGTATTCTATGCTGCTTCTTATGCGGTGCCTGTTGAAAAAAATTACGTCGTCTTTCTGCACAGCTCTTGGTCTACCACACCACAATGCAGTGCCTGTTGAAAAATTACAATTTCATTATGCAGAACATGTGCATACCATTTTTAGACTGACATCTTATGTTACTTATTTATGCAAAACCAATTCTGCAGAATCCTTGGGAGCTCCTGCAACAATTCACATGGATTCCTTCTCATCGGTGTTCAATATTGCTGGCTTGCATGATGAGCTGTACCACAATTGTATGAACCACTGCACAATACTTCCTTACTGGTCGAATGTGTCTGTTTAGTCCATAATATTGATTTTGACTATCTTTTTTTGTATTTGCTTTCAGCTGCATTGCCCTCAGTAGAAACCGACTTTGTGGATGGAGCAGTCGTAGCAGCAGCCAGAGCATTGCCAACATGGTCAGATGGTGACGTTCCTGCTATACCCAGCGTGGAGAGAAAATCTGCTCAGGCGCTACAAGAGGAGTGCCGCCAAATGTTAGATTCATTCTCAACTACTATCGAACAAGACCACCAGATCCTAGGTAAAGTTCTGTATTTCATGGTTTTCCATAGGACTCTGTATCGTGAGAGCACCCTGAACTGAATACAGATGGGCTGATGTTCCAGATTCCGATGTGCATATCAGCAAAACCCAAGAAATTGCAATCAAGTAGGTGAACTAACTATCTGTTATGATTGCTAGTGATTCATATTTACGCCTGCATGTGGATCATGAAGCATACAGGTTTTCAACAATAGGTTGTTAAGATTAACCTTATTTCATTCTATGCGCAGGTATCGACTGCACCGAAAGATGCTCCTGCAGAAAATCATCGACGCACTGGACATCTACCAGGACAAAATTTTGTTCTAGCTGTATAGGCAGTGGCGCTATGTGTGCTTAGTTAGAACAGAGAACTAGTAACGGTTCTACTGCTGGTAAACTTAGGGCCATTTGATGTTTTAGCGTCCTGGAGGGCAGGCAGTCGCCACCCCTCTTGTCGAAAGGGTATTTTGTAGGGCTGGCTTCAGTTAGTGTTTGTAGGTTAACAGTAGAGGATCTCAAAATGAAAACAGCATTACGAAGAGCGTTGCCAGGAAATATAGCTGTACTGAGTTCCAGTCAGCAAAGCTGACATGTACTCGTATTAAACGCGTTTCCATATAGGGCATAGTAGGCCATAGCCACCTGCACATCTCTGAAGCTTAACTTCCGCCTTGTTTAGATCGTGGAAAAAAATAAACCTGATAAATAGTACTACTTTCGTCTTATTTGATAAATATTGTCCGATCGTGGACCAATTAGGTTCAAAAGATTCATCTTGTGATTTTGAACTAAACTGTGTAATTAGTTATTTTTTTTACCTATATTTAATGCTCTATGCAAGCAGTTAAATATTGATGTGATGGAGAGAGTGAAAAAATTATAACTTTTAGAGGAAACTAAACATGGCCTTAGTTGCCGGATTCGGCGGATGCACAGTGCGCACGTTAAATCAGCGTACTGTAGCATTTCATCTGTATTTAGTAAAAATTGTTCAAATTTTGACTATTAAGACTTAAAATGTTCGTATCGTAAAATACAATAAAACTATGCAATTAGTTTTTGATTTTATCTATATTTAATACTCTATGCATGTGCCGATATTTTGATGTGACGGAGAATAGAAATTTTGCATAGTAAATTCGACGATAAATTTAGGAAACTAAACAAGGCCTTCAACAACAACTGACATTCTTTTAAAAAAAACAACAACTGACATTCCTGAGCTGTGGACTGCATTTGGACATGGGCCTTGTTTAGTTATCAAATTTGATATTAAATTTTATTACGTAAAAAAAATAATTTTTTATCACATCAAAATACCGATATATGTATGAAGTACTAAATATAGATAAAATTAAAAACTAATTATATACTTTAATTATACTTCATGAGATTAACGTTTTGACCCTAATTAATCAATTTTTGAATAAATATTATTAAATAAAAATAAAATGTTACGGTACGCTACAGCAGCCGACACCAGCTCGGGCGAATTAAACAAGGCCATGGCCTACTGGTGCTCGTGCAGTGAGAGGCGGATGCAGCAACGGTCCACCGGCAGGCGGCAGTCCATGCCATTACCAATACACCAACGGGCGGCTGTCCGCCTGGCTGGCGTCCCTTGCGAGCTGCCACGGACACACACGCTGAATTGTCGGCCCGTGAGCAACGGGAGGCAACGGCAGGAATGGCCGGACATCATCTGTATTCTCTACCACAAACCTGAACAAGCATAAGCAAGGTTACTTCACTTGCACACCATGCGATAGCCTAGGAGTACTCCCTCCACTGCTACCCAGCTGTTTGTTTGTTCTTTATCACTGGACGGCTGGACTGAAATCTCTTTGTTTGCTGCTGTAATCCTGTGTTGTCGTGTCGGCAGCAAGTTTTTCAGAGAGGGAGGGAGACGAGAGACAGATGGAACCTGGCCAGCCTTGCCTTGCCATGCGTGCAGAGCATCTAATCTAGTACTACTGCACTATTAATAATATTTTGGTAGATCTAGGCCTTGTTTAGATTGCTAAATTTTTTCACTCTCTCCATCATATCAATTTTTAGACTCATATATAGAGCATTAAATGTAGGTAAAAAAATAACTAATTACATAGTTTAGTTTAAAATCACGAGATAAATCTTTTAAGCCTAGTTGGTCCACGATTAAACAATATTTATTAAATAAAATAAAAAAATTACTATTTATCAGGTTAAAATTTTTTCGCAATCTAAACAAGACCCTTGTGCAATTTCCATTGCTGAGCTGAGAATATACTACTGCTACAGCCAGTACCGCTCTAGCACTTGGATTTGGCCATTCCATTTGGTTGGCGTGGGTACCAACCCTGTCTCGTGAACATGGACGCGGCGGCGGCGAATCGCCCTGTCTGCATTGGACTATGATTGCACAGACATACATACAGGAGTACTACTATAGTATCATGCTGCTCCTGCCCAAGCAAAGCAATCAACAGCACCAACCAACCAGCCAACCAACTTGCCATTCACGTTCAGGCAAAAAGAAGCTGCTGCTTTCAGGAGGGAGGGCTCAGGATCAGATGAACTGACTGGGGACCCAAATCATTTGCCCCCCAGTTGCAATCCATAGATGGGCAACAATCACAAGCTCAATAGCCGTCCTCCTGACACAGCAAACCTCACCGGGAACAGTGGCAAGTACTTCCTTCATCCCAAATTATAAGTTGACCTTTTTAACTCCAAAAAAATTTATACTAACATAATCAAATTTAAGTTATTTTTAAAGAACCTTTATTAATAAAGCAAGCTACAATAAAAGAAATAATATTTTGCATAACTTTTTGAATAAGACAAATAGTGAAACTTTGTGTCAAAAAAGTAAAACGGCTTATAATTTAGGACGGAGGAGTACCTACTGTTCATAGGAGCTTAGCCGATGCCTGATGGAGTTATGGCAGCATTGGACGAATCACAGGCAGACAACAATCAAAAGCAGCACACACACGGCAATAGGGGCCAGCACAACCAATCCATGCTTCATCCCCACATCAACACATGACCGGCCTCTGAAGCCACATGCAGACATGCATCATGCCCAGCGACAGGCTTTACATATACAGGTGACAGTAGTATCAGCAGAAGCCTAATTGTGGAATGAACATGTAGAGAGGCGTCAACTTGATGATGTATGGACCTCACCTCACCTGCTGCTGTGCTGTATGATCTAGAATGGAAGCTTATTTGCAAGTATGCAAAACCAACAAGGATCAACAAGATCTGGGTCCGAAAAACAGGAAAGAATCGAGATATCTTTTATTCATAGAAACAAATGTCAGCATGAACTATATATAGAGTATATGTGTATCAGCGCCACAGACCACCAGAAAGGCATATACTATATGCAAATGACATGAACCACACCATCCACCTCCCTCTTTTGTCTTTCTACATACCATACCAATAACACGATTCATCTATCCTCTCCCTCTCTACAATGGCAACTAGACCTGTACTCTTCATACCCCGCCGCCTCTGAATCCGAATCTGGTACCGCCTTTTCTCCACAGTGAACCAATCTATGAATGGGTTTGACGTATTGCTATATGGGATATATGTACATGTAACAAGAAAACCAGCCAGCCTTTTACCTATTCTCCTCTCTAACAACAGCATGCATCCAAGGAACACCACACCAGAAGGAGCCTTTCTCCAGGAGTGGACTTATCATTTAGGCAGGCACAAAGCCAAGCGATGCATGAGATGGAAGAATTGCTTAAGCTGGGTTAAATGGTAGCTAGAATAGTTGCAATATGAGGAGCATCCTAAGCGACACAAGGACTAAGACCACATGGAAGGGGGAAACACACGATAATACAAGAGGTTCCTTTTTTGTATAGCAAGATTGCTCAACATGCCTAACAGGGGGTTATACCGAGCTGGTAAAATGCTGTGGATGCTGTGATATTATATAAGGACAAATTTGCTGGTGAAATGTTGGCAGGTGACACCAACATGACCAATGAACTGAGTACCAGACCTCAAGAGCTGGAGACAGCATGGTGCCTCACGGAATAGCACAAGACCTGTAAGCTAGGGCAGATCATCTCCTTCACTCTCGTGCCATCCTTGTAAATCTTGAAGCTTGGGACTACTCGCACATTCTCGGCCCTTGCTAGCAGAGGGCTCTCGTCAACATTTATCTGCAGGGTTGGATAAAGATGTTTGATTAGAAATTTGGAAACTCATATCAGATGCAGTTAATTTCAGCAATTGACACGAGATACGTTAGGTGCAATACCTTCAGGAAATTCACTGCAGGGCACTCGGAGCAAAGGGAGTCCACAGATGGGGTAATTTGTGCACATTGCTTGTTCGTTGTAGCCATGAAGTAAAGAACGGATACACCTGAAAAATGCCACATAAATAAAAATATAAAATTCACACCATCTACTGAACTGAATATGTATTATGCATGTCAAACAGGCAGGCCTGGTTAGCTATCCACTTCGTAGCACAACAAGAACCAATAAGGAGGCGAAATAACTATAACAGGCTAGGATCTATGGTATGGCAGCATAAGCATGTAGAGGAGAAACTCACCAGGTGAATGGATAGCATCTTTCAGTTGCTCTAAGCTGGTAATTTCTTCAACTCCCCCTCCAAACTTCATATTGGACACCTCCTCTCCACGGGCTGTCTTTAATGCGACTTGGGCATGGAACAAGGACTCTGCAACTTCTGTGTCACCAGGAAGATCCTTGCGAAGCACCTCATAGTCCCGCACACAATCAGCCCAACGCTCAAGCTAATAAAAAATGTTAATGAAGGTGTCATTAACAAACCGGTGAATAGTCATGGCCATGATGATGCATGTAAAATCCTTACCTTAGCATAGGACGCTGCACGTCTTAACAGTGCCTTTGTATAGTTAGGTTGGATTCTTAGGGCCTCATTGCAGTCCTCAACAGCTTTTGCCCACCGACCCAGCTTTGACCAGCAAGCTGCCCGATTGCAGTATAGTACTGGATTTGAGGGCTCATATTTCAGCCCTTCACCATAGGCTACAGACGCTTCAGCAAACTTGCCTGCCTTAAAAAGGTCATTCCCCTGGGCTCGAGCCGTTGCGACTAATCTCACATTATTTAGGATCACTTCAACCTCCGAGCTCACACAATCAATAAGCTTAGCCTTCTCAGCCAGTGCAACAGCTGAATCAAACCTGCAGAAACAGGTTTCAATTATTGTGTCACCAGAACCAAGCAAAGAAGGCGACAAAACACGATTCACAAGTCTCAGTATTTGTACCTTCCAAATGCCATGTTGACCTGGGCTTGGACAATATGGACATAAGAATCAGCTGACATGCCTGAGACCTTGGTTGGCATTGAAGGCAAAGATGCATTATCCAATTTCAATAAGCTTGTAATAGTGGAATCGGCTTCCTCTAATTTGTGCAACCGAAGCAGCGCTTCCGACCTCAAGGCAAGAAGCTGCAGTGCAAAATACGGTTCCCTTGTGAACAACTCGATTACCAGGAAAAGGCTACATATTTTCAAACAAAAATTATAATGAAGGGTTACCAATCGAGAGGAGTCCACTCCAATGGCAATGGCTGCATCAGCTTCCCGGAGTGCAATCTTCCAATCTCCAATTTTCCTTGCATCCATGCATCTCCCTTGATGGATTTCCACCTCATGCAGCTTCTGCCACTCAGCAGGATCAGACTGGTTTACAGTTCCAGCTAGAGTGAAGTGCGTCCTTGCCTTCTCAATCATCCCAAGCCTGCAACATGGTCAGTCAGTCATTGTGCAATCAAGAAAAACTTCCATTTTCGATTATACACTTGTAAACATGAAAACAGTCAGGATCACTATTCAAAGAATATACGGTTATCCCTGTCGTAGTCAAAGCACAATCGATAATGCAGGTAAGCAGTCCCTATCAGCTGCATTGTGTGATGCAAATCGTGTCATGTCCACATTAACTCACTGCAACATACTACCAACTATAAAGATGCAAACTTTCTCATGTTTCTCATGTAATCACAGGATCAGAGCTTTTATTACTTCCAAAACAAGTAAGAGAAGAAACGGTAATGATCAGCACCCATAACTGTAATGATCCCGAATCAGATAAACACATGGAACTGACAGAAAAGGAGGAGCAGCATATTGGATTTGCACGCACGCAAAGCGGAGACAGGATGCGAGATCTGTGGATGCAATTCCCTTGAATTCCGGCATAGAAGACCAAGCATGCACAGCCAAGACGAGCGAACCGAGGAAAATCTCACCTGAGGCATAAGCCGGCGAGGCGGCCGTGCGCACGGCCGCTGGCCGGATCGAGGCGGACGGCCTCCTCGCACTCCCGGAACGCTTCCGCTAGGCGTCCGAGCCCGATGAGCGCGGCGGCGCGGTTCCCGCGGCACGCGGCGCTGTCGGGGCAGAGCGCCACGGCACGGTCGTAGTGCCGCAGCGCCTCGGCGTAGCGGCCCTTCTTGTACCACTCGTTCCCCGCGCGAGTGATCTCCTGCAGACCATCACCGCTGGTGGCCGGCGGCGCAGGGCAACAGCTCGCCGGGGACCTCGAGGAGTTGTTGCTGTGGAGCAGCGGGGCCCCGTCAAAGCTAGTCCTCGAGGGAGTTGCTCCGCCGACGCCGCCGCGCATGATGCTGCCGTGGCCGTAGTGGCCGGTGCCGGATCCGAGCACGGCGGGGCGAGCGCGCGGCGGCTGCGTGGCGGCCGCCGCCGCCCCCGCCCCCGCGACGCGACCGGACGGGCAGATGTTGCCGGTCGGGAGTGCATTGGTGAGCGGCGAGCTGGCCGTGCTCCCGCTCCCGGCGCCTCCGCCAACGCTGCCGGCGCTGCTGCTGGCGCCGGAGAAAATGAGCGTGCCAGATCCGGAGCGGCGGTGGCCGGGCGGGCGCGGCAGGTTGGTGCTCTCCGGCGCCAGCAGCTCGCCCGAGTGGCTGCTCCCCCGGGCTCCCCTCCCCACGGCTGCATTGCCCGGCGCCGGCGACTTGGCGGAGCCGGCCGAGGACGACGACGACGAGGGCGTCGCTGCCGCCGGGCGCAGGCGCAGCGGCGAGACCGGCGAGCCAAGATCCGCGAAGACGTCGGCCTTCCGGTCCGGCTTGTCCCTGGCGCCGCCTCCGTCGGCGTCGTGCAGCGTGAGCGCGGCGGCGCGGAGGCGCAGCATCCGGTCACGGTCGGCGTCTGCCATCACCGGAGGCGAATCGGACGGGTGGGTGGGTCACCGCAGCCGACGCGAGCGGAAGCAGCGGCGGCGGCAGTCCCCTCGCCGGCGCCGACCACGCCCAGCAGGCAGAGGCGCAGAGGCAGGCATACAAGGGAAGTACACGGCTGGTGAACAAGGACAGCAGAGGCGAGTTGGCGCTCGCACAAGAGACGCGGAGTGCGTGTATGTATGTATGCACCGCGCGGTGGGTCTGCTTTGCTGTCCCCGTGCCGCTGTGCTGTGCTCTCCTCCTCTCTTCTCTCTCCCCAACCAGGAAGGCAGAGAGAGCGCACAGCTACAACCTACCACTACTACTGTGGTGTGGTACTAGTAGCAGGAGCAGCAGGAAGAAGTGAGAGCGAAGGAAAGGAATAGGAGGGCGGGGGAGCGATAAAAGCGTACAGTAGCTCTAGCAGATGAATGAATTCACAGAGAAGAGAAGCAGCACTTGATTTGTTTTGATGACTTTCTTTTTTACAACGGTTGTTTTGACCTGGTTCTTTCCCAATGGCTCACGTCTATCACCCTTAAATTCTGTATCTTTTTTCTCCTGGCATTTCCTCACTCGCTTAATTCATGTTCTTCCGCAAGTCTGTGAATATTTCTGCGTTGACATCCCACTTTTACATTAATTTACGGCGTCTGTATCCTCACCCTGCTCTACTTAGTCTTTGTCGGCTTCATATTGTCGCATCCGTCGCCGCCCATTGTCGTCACGCTAACCCGACTTCCCTTGGCTATCACCGTGACGCCTATGTCGTTGCCCCGCGCAACAGGCTTCCCCACAACCCGACCGGTAGGGCCATCGCACTTGCTCCTAGTCCAACAATACCTTTCAGAAACTCCTGCCCCTTCTAAGCATACTGGGGATAGATAAAGCCAAACCCACAAAAAAAAAACTTGCTCAAAATGAACAAAATGACAAGTTGGAGACCTAAGCCAGATACGTGGCGTTCATTGATTGGTGAAAAACATCGAGATTGAAACACCTAAGTATAGTCCTAAGTGTATACTATTTTGTATTCACAACGGACAAGAGCTAATATATACTGCCAGAAACACCTAGTCCTAATATATGACATGGTTAAGTCAAGAAACTTCTAATCTAACAAATATAGTCCCTATATGGTCCCGTTTCAATTCCCTGAAAAGCCAGGCTAAAAATACGGTTCGATGGTTTATTGTGAGCGAGAAACATTATACCATGGTTGATAAGTTCAAACAAATAGGGCAATTTTCTTACCATACTTAGCAAAATATATTTTAAAATTTATATTGTCAGTCGAATTTTAAAGCTTTCCTTGCCCTACTTAGCAAAATATAATTCTGTAGAGGTCAATGTCAAAGTTCTTAAATAAGGTGGCATAGGGCCGGCGGCCAGTTGGAGCCAGTGCATTGCCACGCACAGCGCTGGCCCGTGGTGGCCGTCATGGGCGGGCCTGCCGCATCCTTCTTCAGTCTGCCTTTGGTCTTCGTCGACAGTTTGTGGTTGCAATTGTCCAGCGTTTGTCTCGTGACATCGCCGTCCATTTTTTTTTTCGAAATTGAACTTCCCGGTATTTTTCGTGCATGTGAGTTAAAAATTTCTCCTGGGATGAGGGTTTTTATTCGATCATTTGGTTTTTCTTAGCCCTTCTCCTTCCTCTGTCTTCAATGCAAAGTCCAATGATATGAGTCTTTTTCGCGACCATGCAATGCATGTATATGATAAGATGAGATTCAAACAATGTTTGATACATATAAGGCTAAAGATTAGTCATTTACATTTAGAACATTATTAACATATGCTATAATACTCCCTGAGATCCAAGTAATCCCTTAGTTTTTCCTCTCTCTTTGAAAAGACCAAAGGGACTTTAGGCGCTATCGGCAGATGAAGAAAAAGACTAAAGGTAGAAGGATATCGGAGGTAGAAAGATCAAGATGAGTAATTGGATGAAATATTGTTCAAGATCTAGTGGTAAGACCAAGATTCAAGTATGGTTGAGAGTAAGGCCAGGTTAGCATTGGTTTCAAAGCGAGCTTAATTGGTCCACCCAATAAGACTAGCCTTGTAGACGTTGTGACATGGCGACACATATATATCCTATTATAATTTTCTCTAAATCTAAATCAAACATATGTCTAACTTACGTTAATGTTTTCAATAAAAAATAACTTACGTTAGTTTCTTACTAGGTAAGGCGAGAGCCAGGGAATTACCAAACGTGCATGCCACTATTTTGGAACACGTCCCAAAAATGCACGTGCCTGAAAACGCAAAAAGGCACCTGACAACTGAATGAAAGAAATCAAAGGAAGACGAAGCTCCAAAGCCACCTGGTTTTTTAGATCCAATAATAAACGAGAATCATTGTCTGATTAGATGCAAAATTTTAGTTGCATGGCATGCATACAGCAAGTACTATTTTGAAATGCACACGTCCAGTTTGTGTTTGGTTAGCTAAAGAACATGTGCCCATCCTTTTGGTGTCGAAGTGATTAAAAAAGTCGCCTCTTTTTCAAATTTCTACTTTTGGATAAAGTTTATCATAATTCCTATTTAGTTAGCACGATTGATCAGTCAAATGGAACGGAGGGATTTTCCACACCGTCAGTCATAATTGACCAGGCCTCGCTCACTCGTCAACCTCTCGTCCACATTTCTTCTTCCAATTCCTCCAAGGCTCCAAGCATTGCTCGTTTCTCAACTCTCCTGCAACAACACTTGTTTTCGCTGCCATTGGTGAAAGTGAGTGGTTAATGTTTAGATATCACCTATTACATAGTTTTAGATCTCACCAAGCTCTAGAATTTTGATATAAATTTATCTTTGCCTGACTTCATTCGAAAAAGTTTTGAATTTATTTGTGCTGTAGCTACTATTTTTATATGCGTTTGACCAATTAATCGTCCATCTTAAAAATCGATTTTTAGGAGGACATAGAGATCATCCGTTTTTAGGGGTGATTCTCTTAAGCCGATCACCTCTGAAAATAGATATATATTTAAGAATGCATGTATAAAGAAATTGAAGTCAGGATTGGGCGTCGCCAAAAAGAGCCGCAACGGTGTACGTGAGGATTTTGCTATATATATATATATAGAAAAAAAAAAGAACAACATAACCATTGGACGAATAATCGTCATCAATCAATCAATCACCTACGCACGGGACGAAGAATCATTCGTACAAGTCGAGAGGTACTACCTACCGAAGGACGGGTGCGTACAAACCAAGACGTATAACAGATTAACAGCACACACAGGGCAGGTCGACGTACGTATGTGTAGTGTAGCTAGCCCAGCTGGCGGCACACGGGACAGTATGATACAAAAGCGTAGAAATATGCGAAATGTGTGGTACTCCGTACATAACTACTTTCATTTATATTACCATATATATGGACAATATATATATATATATATATATATATATATATATGCGTGTTGTACTTGTACCAGCTGGGGATCATTAGTGTGATATTATTGCACTTGTTGCATTGGAGACTTATCACGTCATTGGTCGAATTCTTGGTGACTGTGATGTGCACCCACTCCGACTCGATGCATCGTCTGCTTTACGCGTATACGTACGTTTAGGTATTTTGCACAGCTATACGTATTAATCACCGGCTCCTGCGTGCTGTATAATAACTCAGCTGGCGTGTATACATGTGACATGTGACTTGTCAGTATCTGTGTCTATATTGTGTATATTGATGGGTATATGTTTG
Organism: Bothriochloa decipiens; assembly: GCA_023333625.1. Lineage (NCBI taxonomy): Eukaryota > Viridiplantae > Streptophyta > Magnoliopsida > Poales > Poaceae > Bothriochloa > Bothriochloa decipiens. The sequence goes on along the minus strand of CM041641.1, from coordinate 1,392,829 downwards.
TTTGAAAAAAGAGTGTCATTTCATCTTGTTTGATCGTCCATCTTATTTAATTATCTCTGTCTATATCGTGAGCCATCAAAATGATCTCCAAGTGTAAAAAATCTCAAATATTATATATTTTATTATGACTTACTTTATCATGAGATATACTTTAATAATAATATATTATTTTATAATTCACACAAATTGCTTGAATAGGATGAACAGTTAACATGATGTCTGAAAGTCAAGAAATATAAACGGTTAAATATAATATCTGAAAGTAAAAAAATATCGCTCCTTTAATTTTTTTTCTGCGTCCGCCACTGCTCTAGCTTTATTCAAATTACAGGTCGTTTTTGTTTTCTTTTAAATATATAACCTTTATTATAAACAATTTTTGAAACGAATTGTACAAAAAAGTAACTGACGACGACTATAGTCTATATTATATTAGGAAAAGAAGATCGAAGCCTAAGTCGGATAGTATAGCGAAACATCTCAAGTGGCCAAGGGTTGAGGCAGAGATCCTCTAGCTGGACAACAGAGCACCTGGCGAATGTGGAAGGAGCCGTACGTCGTCATCCCTGGCTGGCGACTGGGATTGCCAAACGTGTATGCATGAAACAGTATATATGTACGAACCAGCACAAGCAGTTAAGCTGTTTACGTATATGTACGTGAATGTCCAGCTACGCGTCTAGTACGTTCGGTGTTCCGTGTTGGCGAGTGCGTCGGTAGCTGTAGCTGTAACGCGCGATCGAGCGGCGGCACGCCTCGCCGGCCGGCAGGTGGTCGATCGGACCGACGTCGACGTCGTCGCGGTCATCAGCGGCCGCGGGTCGTCGGTGTCGGTGTGTGCGTGCTATATATAGCACATCCACTGGTAGCATATCCAGTACGTATTTGAAAATAATAATGCATGGTGATCTTGCGAGCGAGTCACAGTGATCACGCACTGACGCAACCTTATATATAGCACCCTAAGCCTAGTTTGAGAACCGTTATTTTACTCTATATATACAGCCACAATTACGCTACCACGCCGTTAATTTGTGCTTTTATTTATATACAAAGCTGGTGAGCATAATCCATGAGTATATCTATCTGTCGACACTGAGTGCCAGCACCAGCAGGGCATCGATCTGGGCATGAATGTACAACGACGACACCACACGCATTTTCTGCAAGCACGTATACGCGATATATATATATGCATATGTATGCAATACATTATTACATCAGGTAGCAGGCCGGCATGTGTTTAAGTTTTGTCGTCAGGGGACATGCTAATTCTTTCGGTTTTGGTCGGTTTTGAACCAACTGCCGTAGTCATAGCTGCTGAGACGACCAGACCACCGTGCCCCGGCGGCCCGACCGATCCATTCCATCATTAGCACGCAGAGAACGAGTACCTGCTGCTGCTAGCAAAATAATCCATGTTTCAAGCAGCAGGTAAGGGCCCCTCTGTCCAATGAGAAAACTGACACTTTTTTTCAGATTTCGAGATCTAGCCACAGGAATATATATACTGTTGCAGAGAAAAGTCTGGCTGGCGGCCACATGGATTTGTCAAAAAAAAAAGCATGTTAAGTTATCTATAAAAGCATGCTATATATACTCCATTACACATGTTTGTCATCCAGAAAACTCTATAAAAGCTATCTGTACAATCTATTTATGCACAGTGATAGTAACATCAGGATTTCTCACTGTCAAGTTATCTATATAACGACATGCCGGGTCGTCTTCTCGATCTTCTGTGAGATGTTCCAGGGCATCATATATTACTCACCAGACTGAAACATCTGCATGTGTGTGACGCTGTGATTTGCTAGTTTTCGATGATTTCAAGCTCACTTTGTTTGAAAGCCGGGTCCAATCAGACACTAGCTAGTCAATGCGTGACAGATGGACTAGAGTGCCATGATGGAGTGTGCATGGAGCAGGCAACATAGTATTGTGTGACAAGCCTGTTGGCAAGATTTGCAGCCATTTAACAACTGGATTTGGGGACAGGAGCTCCATGTGGTGCCTGTCAGCAAGCCCAGGCCCAGCCTCATCTGTTTTTGCACCCATATGTCTCCATAGATTCCTTTGCACTGTTTGACTGTGGAACTGATAATAAAAGTGAATTCCTCTTTCAGTAAAAATCTATGTATATTAGCCAGATAGCATGCATGTGAGCATATTAACCTCACTTTGCTTGTCATCAAAATGTTGCATACTATGGTTGCTGATGATACCACAAAAGAAAATTCAGTAGTTGATGACTAATAACATAAAAAAGATGAATTAATTGTTGTACTTCTACACTAAAAAAAATGCTGCTACAGCATGTGCAGTTTTACCTATAATTAGTTCTGCAGAAATTATTGACATGCATGTTGCTGAAAGTTTATTTATGGTTATTCATTGAGATTAGAATCAGATAAAAGATGTAGAGAGGAAACAGAGAGGGAAGAGTTGGATCATACATACAGTAGGATAATGCAGCTTACTGAAACTTGACAGGCTGTCTGACCTAATTTCATTGGCCCTGGAAAATCTAGAGTGAAGATACACACACCCCACCAATTCATATGCAGAAGCTGTGATGGCAAGCAACTTGTAATTGGATTTGGATGGATAGTAGATAGTGGCTGCTGCATGGCAGAAGCAGACAGAAAAGCATGCATGTGACTCTGAAAGTATGGCACTCTCTAAATCATGCATGGCTGGGGAACAATTCTGATCGATAAACCCCAGCCAAAGAGCAGTTGAAGGCACACCTGTCCTACTAAATGCACATATATTTATTTTCTCATCATCCACTCATTCTCTGTCGATCATGCATAGGATAGGTAGATCGAAGACAGATGCTTCATGCTTCACATCACAGCTTTTGTTTTTGAGCCACAAGAGATCTGTAACAGCCCGAAAATCCGAGCTACAAAATTTTTTTGACAAAATCCTGAGTGATGTGGTGCAACATGTCATCATCTACCCCTTAACCTTGCGTTAACCCCATCATGTCATGCATAGCATTCATGTGTTTAATTAATCAATGTCTCATGTCAATGCTCTATGTTTCGCATGTTATGTCAATGTTGCAATAGCTTTGTTTCAATGTTTCAATAGTTTATGCATCATGTTGCATTAAAGAGTGATTTAAATTTTATTTGGTTTATGTATTGAAAAATAAAAAATGACAAATAGAATATTTATTTTGACAAATAAATATTAAGAGAATAATACCCTAACATTATTTGGGCCATGTATGCTCACTATTTTGTTGCTCATATTTAGTACATCACAAATATATATATGTGTATAAATATAAAAGTATTTGAAAATGAAAAAAGAAAAGAAAAAGAAAAGGAAAAAGAAAAAAAGAAACCGGCCCGAGCAGCCCAGCAAACCCCGCCGGCCCGGCCTGCTTCACCCGCGCACCCGCTCTCCCTCTCATTCCCGCACGCGCGCCAGCCCAGCAAGGCGGCCCGCTCGCTCACCCGCTCGCCCGCGCGCTGAGCGGCCCAGCAAGGCCGCAGGCCTCCGTGCCATGCCGTCGCCCCGCTGCCGTTGACGACCGGGACCCGCAGTGGGACCCACCTGTCATCACGCCCGCTGAGGTCACCCGACCATTTTGCTTTTTCCCCCGCTGTCGCACACGCGCCCGCCTGAGCAACCGTCCACGCCTCCGGCCGCTCGATCCTGTCTCGCCCCGCATCGACGACCGCCAGGACCGCCACCTCGGCCGACAAGGCCTGCCACAAAGCACCCACGGCCGCGAGCGTCTCGCTCTCCCGCGCGCACCCGCACCACCGCACACCCGCTGTCCCTTGCCTGTCCCATCCTTCGCCGCGAAGCCTTGGGCTTGAGCCACTGCCCGCTGGAGCCCACAGGAGCGAGGGAGCCTCCTGGAAGCTTCCCATGGACGGGATTGCCCCCGGCTGCCCAAGCTTTCCTCCGCCATGCCCCTCGCCGTGCTACCTACCACCTCCGCCTATAAGAGCAAGCCCTGGCGCCCTCTAGGGTTCCCCGAGACACGCCGCCGCACTGGTGGCCTGCCAATTGCACCTTACCAGCCTCTATTTGGAGAAGGAGAAGGGGAATTGCGGGGAGGAGGAGGCTGGGAGGAAGAAGCTCCGCCGCCGGAGTTGGAAAAGAAGACCGCCGCCGACCCAGAGCCGCTGCTGCTGCGTCGGGAGCAGGAAGGAGGAGTTGTACCACGAGCCCGAGCCGCTTGGACTTCGTACCGCAACTCCATCATCGTCCGCGTCGGTGAGCACCTCCGCCATGCCCCCCTTCCCAACCTCCGCACGTGCTGCTGGTCATGGCGCTCCGCCTTGGAGTGCGTAGGCCGAGGACTCTGCCGGCCATCTTGGACACCCGCACGCACACACACACGATCTAGCCCATCCCTTGGACCACGGCATCGGGAGGATGCTGGACTGGAGCGCCGCCTTGCCAACCGTCGCGCACCGAGCGCCGCCGCGACGAAGCCACCCAGCCGCCTCACCGTTGCGCCTTGCCCACCATCGACCTCGGATCCGTGCTCGCCTCGAAGAGACGGATCCCGTGCGTGCCCTAGCTCCGTGTTGCCTCGCCGGAGCACCGTCCCCGAGCCGCCTTGCCAGTCATCGTGCCCGTGCACCGCCGCTCTGGAGCGCCGCCATTCGCCATCATTTCCCGCCGACTCCGACCACCACAGGGATCAAGAAGAGGCCGAAGAGCTCCGCTGTGACGTGCTGCATCGATTGGACAAGGAGAAGAAGGCAGTGGACCCTCCCTGAACGCCGTTGCCGTGTACCGAGGACCCGCCGGAGCTCCGTCGCGGGAGTTGCTGCCCGCGCGGACTCCGCCGTGTGATTTGGTCACCGCCGACGCCACGGGAAGACGCTGCGTGCCTTCAATCGCCTATCTACGCCTCGAATTGGAGCAGAAGCACCTCGGTGTGAAGAGTACACCGAGCGCCGTCGCCGCCGAGCCGTCGTTCGCCGTGAAGTTCGTCACCGAAGGCCAAGCCGCCGCCTTGAAGCCCACCGTCGTGACCGCCGTGAATCTCCGAAGCCGATGGGCAGGTTAATGAGACCGGAAGACCACTGTGGTGCCGGGAATCGTGGTTTCCCCACCGTCGACAAGCCGCACCATCGGGCCGTGGAGGACAGAGGAAGGGGATGAGCTGGAAGAACAGTCGGTGCATGCGGTGTACGTGAGCCAGAGCCGCTGCAAGTGGGACCAGGAGGCACCAGTGCACCGTGAGTTGGACAGTGGACCGCGTGGACCCAGACTCCAACTAAGTGGACGCGGTTCACGAAGACATGAGCCGCTGACAGTGGACCCCAAGGACGCCGGTGTACCATGGACCAGCAGTCGTGGACCGAGCCCGTGGTGGATCCAGAGGGATGACGTGGCCGCACCAGCGCGTGCCACGTGGCGGGCCTGGCCCGACCCATATCCGGCCCACTCGGCCCAATAACGGCCCATTAACGGCCCGTTAACGGCCTAGTGGGGCCCACCTGTCAGTTGACCGATGACGTCAGCATGACGTCACCCCGGACCCACCTGTCAGGCCTCTGTTGACCCGGTCAATGATGACGTGAGCATGACGTCAACGTGACGTCATCCAGCCATGTCAGCCGCTGTGTTGACCCAGTTGACCCTTGCGTGACACGTGGCCCAATCAGAAGCTGCCACATGTCAGCACCAGAAAAATCTACCCTTTTTCTTTTTCATAAAATGGTTAAATCTTTGAAAATTCATAACTAATTCATATGAGCTCCGAACAATACGATCCACATATCCAAATTTTCTATAAATCGAGCCCTATCTATCTAAGCTATGTTTGAATGCATTTGGATCTTCTATTTTGTATTCATTCTTTGTGCTAATCCATAGGGGTCGCTCCCGCGACCATTAATTCTCGTTACAGGCTCGAGCGAGGACAAGTCTGACGACAGTGACTACCAGGAGAAGTCCAACAGCTACGTCAGTGAAGGTGCCACACCTCATCCAACCTCGTAGATCCCATTATGCATGGCAAATGTAGTATGGATAGTGCTTTAATTCTTGCTGCTATAATGCTTTGCCTGTGTTAGGATTGCATGATAGATTATCACTTGATGAGCCCTACCTTGTTGTAAACTTTTACCTGCTTACCCGCTGTTATGGTAGCCACTTGCTTATCTGCTATATTATATATATATATACACTTCACTCGCTTACATTTTGATGCGACGTGATGAACCCTGGGAAGGCCTGGAGGGTGTCAGGCTGGATGAGTGAGTTGATGGATCAGATGGGAATGTGAGCTGATGATGCTGTATCTGGGTTTTGGGGTGGAACTTACGACAGGGAGTAGAGTGAGGGTTGAGTCGATCGAGCCGGGATCTACGACGAGCTTTTGGAGCAAGTCTTACCGGGGGATGGATCTGGACATTCTCATGAGAGGAGCCTGTGGTGGGCTAACTGAGATGTGATGGTGGTCTTTGGGTGTGATCCTCCGAGAGGTGGAGCCCGGGACGAAGGTGCCGTGGTAGCATGTTAAAGATAAACCCTGACGAAGATATCCCAGTTTGGTCAAACTTAGGAACTGCTGCGCTGGTATCGGACCTTAGGAATCTCTTGCTTTCCACTCGCTCTCCATGGGGGGGAGACGGCCAAACCACTGGATAGATCGATGACATTACTGCTAGGCGAGTAATGATAGGAAGGTATATGCATGGGACGGAGCTAACACCCTTCTAAGATGATCATTGCACCCCTTTCGGGAGCGGTACATGCCATGGCGTTCTCTTCGGGAGCGAACACATGGGCTCTTCATAGTTCCAGCGATCCAGAGCTGGATGGTAGAATGGCATCGTTCTATGGCAGTAGGTGCCCGGAATCTGCCTAGGTGGTGATCAACACCGAAGATGGCTATCTAGTGGATTAGTGAAACCTCTGCAGAGTATATGGTTGATCGATCGAAACATATGCCAATTCTTTGGCTATGGACCTTTCCTGTGTTCCGCATGCACCGGACTAGTGAGTGGAGTGTTCTACCTTCCCCTGAGTATGTTTTCTGGCCGTGAACCAGGTTGAGGGCTGCGGGCCACTGAGACAAGCCGAGAGGGAGTTGGCTTGTCGACTTGAGTCTGAGAGGGTGTTGGAGGAGTTGGGATAGCGCTACAGATATGGATGGTGATGGATGGTGGAAATAGGAATGTGTTTAAAACTTTGAAAGGATCAAGATGCCCAAGAGGGGGGGTGAATTGGGCTAATTCTAAAATTTCTTGCGGAATTAAAACCTATTAGCCAATTTCACCCTATGTGCCTATGTGTGTTTCTAAGGATTCTATCAAGAAAAGTTTTGCACCCTAGTTCCAATCCTAATCTAGCATGACAATTCTAAGTATGTAAATTGCGGAAGTGTAAATGCTAGAAAGTAAATGCGAAAAAATAAAGGAGCAAAGAACACGGCGATGTTTTCCCGAGGTATCGGAGAGTCGCCACTCTCCACTAGTCCTCGTTGGAGCACCCGCGCAAGGGTATAGCTCCCCCTTGATCCGCGCAAGGACCAAGTGCTCTCTCCGGGCTGATTCTTCGACACTCCGTCGCGGTGAATCGCCGAAACCGCTCACAACTTGAGTTGGGTCATCCACAAGCTCCGCCGGATGATCACCAAACTCTCCGACACCACCAAGCCGTCTAGGTGATGGCGATCACCAAGAGTAAAAAGCACAAGCTCTCACTTGACCTCGCAAAGCCTAATGAGACGATGGATGCACACTTGCTACTCTTGATTCACTAATGAGTGCTAATCAATGGATTCTCAAATCACTAGCACCTCACTAGGGCTCTTGCTCTCTTTGGACACTAAAGAGGTTGTTCAGCTGAGAATGATGGGCAAGACAACCGGTATGGAGAGGTAGGAGATGTATTTATAGCCCCACGGGCCAAATCCAACCGTTACCTTCCAAACCAAGATTTTCGGGGTCACCGGACGCGTCCGGTCCCCAGCACCGGACGCGTCCGGTCTGTTCAATTTTTCAATCCGCGACCGAACTCAGCTAGCCGTTACATAATCACCGGACGCGTCCGGTGAGTTACACCGGACGCGTCCGGTGTTTCGGTCTGATAACATAGCTTCTGGACAGCGTCTGGTGTAGCACCGGACGCGTCCGGGCTGGCGTCCGGTCCGTTATTATTTTCGGCGTTGCACCAGACGCGTCTGGTGCTTACCACCGGACTCACTGTCCCAGCGTCCGGTGTGTTCAAACACTGCTGCACACACAAATGAATAGACCGGACGCGTCCGGTCCTATTCGGTCCAGCGTCCGGTGCAGCTAAAACAACCGTTCCACTTCGAATTCGACAATCTTCATGAACGGCTTTAACTCCAACGTACCTTAGGGCCTTTTTGTAGTTACCTAGTGCTAAGTTTCACAAGTGTGCATCACACCTAAACCATTAGACTTATCTAGGTCAAGCTACCCGTTTGCACCCCCCTTAATAGTACGGCCAAAGGAAAAACAAAGTCCTAACGACTAATCCGACGTCACCCAACACCATGGACGATCAGAACTAACCATTCTTGACCTTGTCGTCCATCCTTTGAAAACCGAAACGATTTCCATCGCCAAGGGAGCATGAAACCCGTATTGCCCACGGTATCCATCACCATAACCTAACTTACCAATGTTTCTGCAAAACACACGTTAGTTATGGTAAATATTGTCATCAATCATCGAAACCACATTAAAGGGGCCTAGATGCTTTCAAACTTGATTTGCTATGTTGTTATTTATATACCTGATTAATGCCTAGGAAACCCCAGCCTTATAGGTTCTTTTTGATATATCCTTTTTGCATCCACTTCCACAAAGCAATGCATAGGATGGGAGTGTGGCCAGTACAAATCGTACTGAAAATTTGGTTTCAGGTTCAAGGAGTGAGTACTCATCTGGGGAGTACAGCAATTGAGGGTTTCGTGCCTACGCTCAAGTTGGATCAAAGATGATAGCTTCCGCACCTCAAGCTTTTATTGTTATGCTGCATGAACTCTGATTCCGCCAAGTGGCGATGTAATAAGTTATTGTAAACCTCTCTATTGCACTCTTTTGTTCGATGTATGAATTATGGTATTCAACTGTTATCGGGTAATGTGATTTAAATGATCATATTACACTTCGGCTCTGTGGATTTTTCTTCACGGAAATCGAGGTCGTTTCAAGATCGATCGACCTGCTAAAAGGCCATGGATAGGTAACTGAAGCATGTTGCTGCTTCCAATTCCTTCCAACTCAAGACCTGCTGCTGCTTGTACTTTGTGGTAACTGAAGCATGTTGCTGCTTCCAATTCCTTCCAACTCAAGACCTGCTGCTGCTTTTACTTTGTGACCTGTGACTCTGAGAGATGCATATGCTCCAACCAACCACTGCACACCATTGACCTTAGCTTTTAAGATTTGGCTCCCAGCTGCATGGCATGCTGACCTCAGATGACACCAGCAGCATTTCCCTCTCCATTCGTATGCATTCTGAATTGCTCCCGGCTCAAGCTGTTGTCTGGAGTGTCACTCTAACAAATAATCTCCTATATGCTCAAATGACATTCAGCTTGTGGATGTACAGCCACTAGATTTTTATTTATGTATTTTATTAATTTATTTATTGAAGAGGAGGGGGGGGGGGGGGGCGTCCCAACACAAGAACTGTGCATGGATCCACTGGAACACAAGCTCCTACATCTATCATTGATTCATTGGTCATCTGCCATCCGGAGATAAAATTGTTCTTGATCTTGCATGCAGCATATGCAGTTCATCACTAATTCATTCAGTTCACTGGGAACTGAAATAGGTTAGGAGTGAGTACATACTAAGTACAATTTCTCAGTGCCATTAGCTAGGATGGTCAAACAGCAGCACTACTGAACTGACAAGGGTAATAAGTAGCTAGCGTCGAAACGATATGATACACAGCAGGAAAGACAACTAAAAATGTGCTTGTGCGTCATGGAACTAATAATAATACCCCTAAAAGCACACATTAGCTTGATAGAATTTCACATGCTGCGTGCCTGAATGCCATGCTGGCTTACTTTACTTTGTTCCTGGCCGGAGAGAGAGGGCTGGTGCTGCAGCATCTAGAAACACAAGCTTTTTCAGCTAGCAGCATCTCATGGCATCACGGCAATATATATATGGGCACGGGCTGACACGACATGTATGACTTGCATGCGACCTGCCATCCCAAATTATAAGGTACTCCGGTTTAACTAGATATACACTTATATATCAAGATGCATATAAAGCAAAAGCAATACATCTAGAAGAGTCACATAATGTCCAATAATTTGAAATGAAAAGATTAGCTAACAAGCTTAAGCTGGTTAAGTTGTCGTCATGCATATGCAAGAACAGAATCATTGTGCCATGCTGCTGTACACCAATATTCAGACGTACTTGTACACTTGTAGCGCGCAGTGTGGTCCCTTAATTGTCATCCGTCGTCGTGCGATCTGAGTCTTGTTTAGTTCTCTAAATTAGGGTCAGAATTTTTATAGCGAAATTTCTATAATATTTTATTTGTATTTGATAAAAAATGTCTAAACTTTGACTAATTAGGTTTAAAATATTCGTTTCGCAAAGTATAACTAAACTATATAATTAGATTTTGATTTCATCTACATTTAGTACTCCACGTATATGTCGATATTTTGATATGATGATGATTTCTTTTACATAGTGCCAAATATAGAAATCGAGGATCCAATTCAGACGTCTACACAAGGCCCCCGGCAAGAAATCGATTCTACACGAGCAAGTAACAGCGCAACTAGAGCATAGCCCAGCAGCTCCCATAACCTTGAGCTCCCATAACCCTGCACAATCCTCCGAGACGGCGCGGCAGCCGGCATGGCGGCATGTGAGGGCGTGTCGTTCCGACTCCGGTCGTCCGAGAGTACTCCGTACGTACATTGCAGAGATGAGTGACAGGTGGACTTGTACGTCGCAGGCTGCATCAGTGCCGTGCGGGCAGGGGCACTGCCGCCGCTGTTTCTTCCAGCTCACAGAGACTGGCCGTGTGGGCAAACGTGGGCGTGGGTGTGGGACCACCGCACACGCTGTCACATGCATGGTCGGCCAGCTGGACGCCTGGGGGCCGTCGGGTGGCGAGATGGACGGCTCCGATTGGATGCCCACCTGCGTGTGCCATTGCCGGATCCCGGAGGAAGGAACACCATGGGACGTCTCTGTTTGTCGTCCTTCCAGACCTGCCGACAACTTAGTACGTGTCACCAACCAAGGAGATGCCGATGCCGAGCATGGGTCGACTCCATGGACGACGACGACGAACTCTCATCAGTCAAACGGCGTACCTCTACCTGCAACCTGTGTTCAGTGTTGTGAACATGGCCACGTGTCGACGACACACATCCGATTCACTGTTGCCTCTTGTACTTGTGTGCTCGCCGACGCCGACGCCGACGAGCAGTGCACTGCACTGTGCAAGAGTACATGTCCATGTCCCTTTGTCGTCTGGTAGAATGAATGCACGGTTGGGGGCCGGGAGTCGAAAAATGGAGGGCTCAACCTCACCGCTCAGCAATGGAATCAGGAGTTGGGCGCCAATGAGTGAGGCTTGTCTGTCACCTTGGCCTTCCAATTTCCAGTGATGAGATGAGATGATCCCCTCCAGTTGGCTTGGGAGGAGCAGAGGCAGAGTAGACGGCAGAGGGAGTGAAATCCGGCTAGTCTGTCTATACCTTCTTGACACTTCCAATCGTGCTCAACCATTCAAGCGAACAGGGTCGGATCTAATAAGAATAAAATAAAATCTTACGCGTCCTGCGGCCCTGCACTTGCCAATACAACCCCACACAAAAGGCTCCAGTCAAATGCCAGGTTTCAGGGCTGTTCCCATATATATAATAAATAAACACATGACAACGTTGCTGACAGTGTCATAACTGACAATGTTGCTGACAGTGGCATCATACAACGCCATATTGGTGCCTGGCAAGCAAGCAACAAGACTGAAACCTGGCATAAACAATATGCGGAAATTTTCTACTGTACAAAATCTTAAAAATGGAAGGGGCCAAACAACTGAATTCACATATGGATCAATCAAGCAAAACAGCAGAGTTGTATTCCCTGATTGCAATTTATCACCACACGAGGAGGCTCACAACTGTCTGCTAATCAAAAACCTGTACAGATAACTTATGCACCAAGTTCACCATTGATTGAACTACCTAGGTCTAGAAAACAAATGAGGAAAAATAAACCCTTCCTAGCACCTAGCAGGAGAGGGCAAAAACACACAAGAGAAACGTGACATCGTGGCTAAAACACGAGAAAACTAATCAACCTAACTTTCTGCAAAGACCCTAGCAAAGATTTTGGTGACGTCTGTCAAGACCTTCCCTCTGCAAATCCCTGTTTATTGTACCAGAGATCCACCGCTGGTCCGTGTAGCCAGGTAACATTTTGTGAGTGCTACAACTACAAGATGTTTGGCACTTGTGCTGAGAGCCTCTTCTGCAGTTCTCTGATCTTAGAGCAGAGCTCCACCTTCTGCTCCTTGTAGCTCTGGAGGAGGAAATCTTTCCCCTTGATAACTTCCTTCAGCTCACCGACCTCTCTCTTTAGCATCTCCATCCTCTCTGCCTCTCCTTTCCTCTTCTCTATACCATTACAGTGCACCTCATGGTCATCCACGCTGCTGTCAGAATAACCATTAGCGTGCCCATTGGTGCCATTTGACTGCCACTGTCCGGCTTGAAAAGCTTTATCAAGCGAGAGTGAGTCCGGAACGCAGTGGTCTGCGACGATCTTCCTTAGATGCTGAACCTCCCTTTCTGATTCAAACAGATCACGGTTCGTGGCATCCAGTTGGGACTGCAACCCGGTGTTCTCAGTCGCCTGGATGGCCAGAGAGTTCTTAAGCTCCGCGATCTGAGCTTGCATCTCCATGATCATCTCATCACGTCTCTTGAGCTGCTGCCTCAGCTTCTGTATGACCTCTCGCTTGCTATAAATGTCGGATCCTGATTCAGAAATGGAGGGAGAGCCTGAGCAGTTTGAGTACTGAAATGTGGCTTTGCGAGGATCTTCAAGGCGGTCAGGCGATGATGACCACATGATACCACTGTTCTCTTTGCTTGATTCTGGTGCTGGTACTTTCACAAGAAGATTGGATGGTTCTGTTGATTTGGAAATAGTACTTGAAGGTGCATGCTTGAGCTCCACTTCACCATCCATGTGTCCTGCATATCATAACCAAAGATAAATAAATTCCCCCCCAGTGGCAAATCTGCAGTGACTTTACAGCAATGTACTATTCTGTAACGGAGAATTAAATTCCTGTTGTTTTTTAATAGGCACACACAACAATTTGATGTCAGATGAAGAAGATTAACACTGCACAGGTGCAAGGTTCTGATGAACAGGGTATAGGAAACAGAAAAGGTACAGAAAATCACCTGATATGTAACAGTGGCAGCTAGTTTGGTCACTGAACCTGTAGAGGTTGGAGTGCAGTTCACATACCCCAGGCCTTCTTTTGCCTGCAACCTCGCACAGTCAAAACTCCGCAGCAAAGCATTTTAAAGAACATGGAAAAGTGATAGAGGCTACACTCCAAATGAATCAACCCTGACCTTTGGTAGAAGGGTTTTGCTGCTTGGTTTCAAACAGCTGCTTCAATCTGCACCCAAGTCTGACTGAAAGTGTGCTGAGCAAAATGCCTCCTGCAACAAGAACCCAGTTTGGCCCTCCATGGAGATGATCACCCCTCCCTGCCTTCTTTATGCTCCCATTAGCCTTAGAACTCATCTTAAGAACCACTGATTTTCTTCGGACTAGTGTGTGCAGCTTCGCCTACATATGCATATGAATAGGATACCAATGTGGTAAGCAACACAGTTCCCGTGTCCACGCAGGAGAAATAAATGATTCACTCACTAACACATAAACGCATCGTAAGGGTTTGAATGTTTGAGGTACACATAACCTGAAGTCCTGAATGAAGGGTGGATACGGCTCAAGATACGACTAAATTCATAAGTACAAGTGGAAATGCTAAAAACACAGGAACTGAATGCATCAAAAGGGTTTGATCAAATGATAACAAGGGTCCGATTGGATGATTCATGAATTTTTCCCCACCAGAAAGACCCTGGACAGTTGGATTACCAACTGAAAACATACGGATGGATTACTTAATTAACCTTAAAAGCCGTCTAAATTTGGAAGGACAAGTCGCAAAGGATAAAACAAAAACGCATATACTGCCGCCGGCAAACTGTTACTTGCATTCTAATTTCACAAACCCCAAATAAGAACGTGCGCACAGACCTGCGAAACCGCCGAAGTGGGGTTCTCACCGGCCGGTCACGCTCCGGCCGCCCGGAAGACGCCGTCTCCACCCACGCGCCTCCCTGCTCCCTCCCCTCGGCCGGCCGGTTCCCCGTAGCCGCGTCCCCTCGCCTCCCGCTGCGTGGACCGCACGCTCCGGTGGCTAACGGCCCTGCCGCAAGGACCGCCGTGGCCACTGGCCGCGCCGCCGCCTGGCGTGAACTGTGCGTGGCAAGCGGTTGTGAGGGTTGGGGGATTCGGACTTCGGGGTCACGTGAGGCGTGCGTGAGAGACAGTAAGCGGAGTGAGGCTGCTTCGAATTTGGGCCCCCCTTGCGGCCTGTAGAAAAAGCCTATAATAGCCTGAGCAGTGGCCGAGGAAGGACTAATCCACTCGAGCACCAAACAATCAGTTTGGATACTAATAGGTTTTTTAGTAGTTTTATTTTAGGAAAAGTATCATTAAAATATTCTGGCTTTGTAGCTTCATAAAGGTCTCAGATGTGCTTTTATAAAATCGTAGTGTTACTAAAATTGTAGTCGTTTTAGAGTTTTAAAAACTCCATCATGTATCTTCTTTTTCCTAAATCGAATCTTATTTTTTTCCTAAACCATAGTTTGATGTCTTAATATCACTGTTACACTCTCTTTTTTTTCTAAACCATGGCTTCACACATGAAACGTCTATAGGTTCTACTCTAAAACTGTAATTTCTTAGTACTACCAGTTTCTCAATACTACTGGCCTATTCGTTTGAACTTATCAGCCAGACCAGCCAGCCATTCAACAGTATTTTTCTCTCACAAAAAATCAGCAGCAGCCAGAACCAGCCAGCCAGAAACGACCAAGCGAACAGGGCTTACAACAACCAGACAATTGATTCCAAATTTTGAGGAAGAGAAAAAAAAATTGATTCCAAGTGGAAAAGGGTTGCCCCTTTTTTCCGGGAGAAAAACTCTTTTGATATATGTAGCATCATCGAAGTATACATTACAAGTTTCTTCGACAGAAGGCTATCAAACAAAAGTGGCTGCAACAGAATGCTTCATTCAGAACGATTAAAATCGTCACATACACAATCAGATGGCCTCACAAGTCACAATTATCTCGACCAGATCACTCTGCTCGCAAATACTACGAGTTCAGTCACTTAAACTTCCATTACTAAACGACAAAACCCCCAGGCCTAGTATGGCCATGGGCTTCTCTATAGGGTCACCGCGAGCTCCCGGCTGCTAAGCAGCTCGAGTCATGTCAACGTAAGGAAGCCTATCCTTCCTAGATAACTGATGTTCCTGCAGCCGGAGTTGAAGGAGCCTCGAAGCTTTCTGCTGCCATTTGCATTCGTTGTAGCTTTCGCAATCCTCTTTTCCTTGCTCGTGAACTTATCACAGTTTCGAGCTCTTTTTTTCGACCATGCCACTTTAATCATGGACGAGACAGAGTAAGAACTTCAGAGTTATTATCAGATCATGGCAAAATCAAATGGAAATTAAATAATATAGCATCCTATCTGACACAAACAACTGTATTTGAAGAAAACGAATCAGAATACTTACTGGTTAAGAGAGAGAGATGTGAAACTACAGTCTAAAAAACATAATAAGAAGAAAATATCTAGCAACCGGATCAACCGTGTGGGCTGTAGCTATTACCTTAGCTAGTCTCTCCTTAAGCTTTGGCTTTGCAGATACTACCACTCGTGTTAGTTGACGGTCAGAGTTTTGTAGCAACATCTTCTGAGGTTTCAACTTCTCCTCAGGTTTCAAAGTCTTTGTCCCTGTGGCCTGTTTTTTACTTCTCCTTGCTGCTTGAAGCTTCTTGGCAGCTATTTTTGCCACAGCCTTTTTGAGCTTCTTGACTATCCGTCCCCTCTCTTTGTTCCACAGGAACATAGATATCATCTCTGACCTTATCCTTTCATAGCTGTCCCAGTCAAGCTTATTTTGGCTGTGATCACCATCCCTGGCTGCTTCGGCTATACTATTTGACCATATCTGCAGAAGCTTCTGTCTTGATTGGACAGAAACTTTCCGGCTCTCCCAGATCGTCCTCAGTGCAGCACTTATTTTGTCTTTGCTTGTCTGTCTGAATTAAGACCAAGAATAGCAACTTTCAGAATATAAAGAGCTATACATGCATCCACTGATCTATATAACAAAAACATGTCTGTACCTATGTAGCTGACGATGCCCTAACATTTTCTTCCTAACCTGTTTTTTTTTTAAAAAAAAAAAGAAGAGGGGAGAAGTTGAATTAAATTTCCCCAGATAGATCATAATCCACAGCAAGACAGCTCTTGGACTGACGCAAGAACAGCTAGGGAAGTTTCTTACATGACATCACCTTGGGGTCTCTCAGAGCTTCAGCAGTCCGTTGCTTGATGATCTTCTTGTACTCTGCAGGAGAATGACACATTCCTCGTTTAAAGAAAATGGCATGACCAGCATTGAACTTTAATACTGCTGTCACAGTAATTAACAGTGAAAGGTCGACCATCCCTTCACTCCATTTCCTGCCTTTTATCCAGGGAAACTTCCCCTTGTTCGCCGCACCAATCTTCCGTCTTCTCTCGATTTCTTTCTCTGACAAATCTGTGATATAAGCAACATCTTGTAGCTGACAAGGTTGGATATCTTGAACTTTCTTCACAGCGCTCTTTTTCTCAGGATATTGTCCACTTGAAACTGAGGCTGAGTGAGAAGAATGATAGGAACATTGTTCATCCATTGCATGGGCCAATTGTTCACAAGCTAGCTCTTTCAGCGATGACTGGGGCAAAACAAACTCCCGATATCGAACTAATTGGCTTGATTTCCAAAGTTCCTTATGTGGTAGAGTTAGCTCCACCAATGCACAACACTTGTGGCAAGATGATTTTTATCTTGAAGAAGTACCAGAACCATATACAAAGCTGACAGGAACGTGTGCCCTGTATACAACATTTTCGGTCAGAGAATGTGAGGTTAGCAACCTCTCCCTGTGCACAGGGTATTAGTAACATGAAAGATTGAAGAAGTGCTAACTACTCAGCAATGCTCCTCTTCTTGGAGCCACTTTTTTTTTTTTTTTTGAGTGAAATAGTAAGAGAGCCTCTGGTTGCATAAAATTGTATTTATGTTAAGCTTTGCCACAGATGAATGGATTAACAAGTTCCGCAATCTGAGCAAATTCCGTTTTCAAATTCCTACATATTTCTCACTCAAGAAATTGTGCCTATATATATTATGGTACTATTCTACAAACATTAAAATTGCACTAAATTCAGTATGAAAAAAAATTATCTCTAACACCGAGCAACTTGTTATTTAGTACACTGCATTTGTACAGATTGAGGTTTGCAGAATCTCTTGTGCGTCATTGTCCGGCTGTGCTAAAGCTACCTCCCGCATCGTCTGGGGCAGGTGGACGCAGTCTGACGGTAGGCAATGCTGTTACCTCCGTGCCCTAACCGCGTTCCCCACCTGCCATACCTGCCATGGCGCGTAGACGGTAGGCAGTGCCAGTTGATTCGAACACAGCATACATATATGTTCCACAAAAACGCTCCCAAGGCTAACACACATTTCGCAGGGACAGGACAAAGGGAAGATCAAGAGAATAGGTGGGGGGCGTGCCTTACCTGGAACAGTGGACGGCGGAGGCCATGGCTTGAGCGTCTCCGGCGAGGAAGAGCACGAGAGGACGGGACGAGAAGCCGGCTGCCGGCTGCCGGCTGCCGGCAGCGAGTGAACTGGCCTGGCCCTGGCCTGACCTGACCTGACCAAGTCCGTGGGGAAGGTGGATGACCTTATCCTGTGCGCGTTCGTGTCGACTTTTCTTCCCGGGCCGGGCCTACTCGTTACGGCCCACGGGAGGGATTCGGTGGAAACTGTGGAGAATAAGAATGGTTGGCCCACGGGAGGGACGGAGAGAATGGCTTAATAAAAATTAAAATAGAGGTAAATACAAAAAGGGGCAAAAATAAACAGACAAATGCACCAGACGGGAATCGAACCCGGGTCTGTACCGTGGCAGGGTACTATTCTACCGCTAGACCACTGGTGCTTGTTTTGAATACAGGCCTCTCTAAATTTTCCTAAACTGAATTCCTTCCTAGCGCCAAAATCATGAATGAAATGGATAATTGGACACGATCTTAGCTGTTGTTATTTTGTTGCAGCTGCGGGTTCGTCCGTTGCCGGGTGGGTGTGTGGGTGGATGTCAGATCTCAGGGCTCCACCCACCAGTTTGTTTTTGATTCGGGGTTAGGCTTCTCCGCGTTCTGGTATGTGGGTGATTGGTACGGCTGTGCATCAGGCTTCCAACTAGGCACAGTTCCCCTCGAGATGCTGGATGGAGCAGATGCCCAGATGCTGTCAGTGACCGAATATTTGATGTCTGGAATGATAATGTATCTCAAGCTTTCGATGAGATTAGAACTGAGATTCAGGGTACTGACAACAGATGGAGCCTTGTTGGTATAGACACAGAGTTCTGTCGCATGGATGGGATACTCGATCCTCGAGTACCACCTGCAAGTGCAGAGGCTCATTATCATCAGGCTTGCAGAATTGTGGATGGGGGTAACCTGGTTCAGGTTGGCATGGCATTTGGGGATTCAGAAAACTCTTGCAGAACTGTGTATCAATTCAACATTCAATTCAATCCTTCTTCCAGAGACAGCATGAGCCCAAACATTGCTTTCTTGAAAAACACAGCAAAGCTGGACTTAGATGCACATTATGCCCGGGGCATCAAGCCCTTCACCTTTTTTGTACTGCTTCTTGTCCACGAGTACTTCCCCAGATCCACTGATTTCAAAATCTTTCATATGAGTGGAATATGCTGCTGTGCACCAATTCGAGGCATCAGAGGCAGTGCAGGCTTCCAGAGTATGGCATCTGGTCTCAGGGAAGGCACACGGTGCTTTGCTATCATACTATGGTCACCAGCAACCCATTGGCTGCCTCTATGCTCTCCGAGTACAGAAACACTGTCTATGGTGTGGATGAAGCGATCTCCCGTCCACCTGAGGACAGTGAGATGACTTATATTGAGGTGTCGGCTGCTAACTGGAGTTCTCAGTCCAAGCTCATGAGTGATGTGTTCCAGTCTAATACATGTGCAGCAGTGGGTCTGGCTGTCGATTACGAGCTCAGGAGCACGCGCACCTGTCTCCTACCACGCAGCATGCGGCCTCATTGAAGGACTTCGGGGACCAGTGAAGATCGGTTTTGCTATCTCGGATCATTTTGGGAGGATTTGTTTTGGAACCTCCAGGGGACTAGCAAAGATCCTTCTCATACCAGACACGACCAACTCGCGACGGTGCTTTTCAATCTTGGAATCACCTGGTGTTCTTCGAGCAGCTTTGCCTTGCCTACATGTGCATGCTGAAAGCACTTACAACCGCCCGCAGCCTTCCCACGAGTCTACAGGGGGATCATACCAAATCCACAATGCTCTCTTTCCCAGTTCCACGGTGGTTCCGCTCGGGTCTACAGAGAAGAGGGAGGGACACAGATCACTCGCCACCCTGCGGTTCTTCATGTGCAATCAGGCATCGGCTTGGCCAGCGTTTTCTGATTTCTGCTGATCGTGACGTGTGACTTTGACAACATGAGCATCGCAGTCGCAGCAGAAGAATTGATTGATTGAAAAGCACAAACAATGTCGTCGTCGTCGGGTTGTGATGTGTGCGACGACGCGATGGCGGAGATTCTTGTCCGCCTGCCGTCCAAGCCCATGCTCCGCTGCCGTGCCGTCTGCAAGCGCTGGCGCCGCATCACCACCGACCGCTCCTTCCTCGCCGCCCACGCCGCATCACCGTCAATTCAAGACAGTGGACAGTGAACGCCGTATCTGTCTCCCTCCGCCCGCCGCCGCCGCTGTTCCACCGGAGGCTCTTCATGCCCGGCGACGGGACCACGTTCGCGCACGCGCTCAGGGTGCTGTACTCCCTCGACGGCCTGCTCCTGCTGCAGCAACGCCGGGGGCTCTACATCGTCTGCAATCCCATCACCAGGCAGTGGAGCGACCTGCCCGCGCTGCCTCTGGAGCCGCCGCATGACACCGCGTTCCCCTGCGGTTTCTACGCGCACGGCCCGTCCGTCCTGTGCCACGCCTTGCTCCGAGCCGCCGCTGCAGGCAACGACTGGGAGAGCAGGAAGAATGCGGCAGATGATGATCACTGCTACTACGTCCTCTCGCCCGCGTACCGCATCACGGAACAGTACGAGGTCCCCGTGGCGCATCGCGGTGCCCTCCACTGGTTCGCTCTACACCCCGAAGCCAGCAGCACCGGCAGGATGACACGGTCTCCGAGACGTTCCGCCTCATGGCGGGGCCGCCGCCGCCGCAGGAGCGAGGCGAGACGACGACGAACATGGCGCTGCTAGAGCTAGACGACGGGGGGAGGCTCGGTGTGGCGGCCATGCAGGCCGGTCAGTTTCTGACGACGCCGACGTCGGTGGCCATCTGGGCCCTGGAGGACTACGAGGCGGAGACGTGGACGCTGCGCCACCGGGTGGAGGTGCCGGTCACCTACTTCGGCAGCAGCGCCGACCCCGCACGCCGTGCCGTGTCCGTCGGCGCCGCCGTCCTGATTGGAGATCCATCCTTCCATGTGCTCAGGTTGCACAATCTCAGGGATAACAGGTTGATCAGCCATGTATTCTTGGGGCCCGGCATGCTGCCCACGTTCCTGCTCTTTCAGGGAGAGCTGCGTGTCGCACGCCTTCTTTGACTCGCCTCGTAGCCCCGGTGTCGCCCACATCAACTTCCTCTACCAGGGACAGAGCAGTTGATGCAGTGCGGTTGTGCAGTTCCATTCCCATGTGATTTTTCTTTAATGAAAATGTGAATTTGTAACTGTTGTGACGTGCTAGCGCGTTCAAGGAAAAAAAAAAGTAACTGCTGTGTTTCAATCTGGTCATATAGCATTAGCTTCAAGCCGAAGCCAAATTAAATGTCATGTAAACGATAACTTGCTCACTTCGGATGGTCTTGGAGCATCTGGTTGAAAGCATATGTGTTGTTCTTCCACCAATGCTTGATGTTCATGTTGTCAAAAATGCTCATGGAAAAAAACCGAAAATGCACTAGACAAGAAGAATCGAACCCGTCGAACCCGGGTCTGTAACGTGGCAAGGTAATATTCTACCACTAAACCACTTCAGTTTGTGATTTCAGGTGTAATTTTACCCTTCTAATTCTAATCGCACACTCTAAACAGCCCTAATCCAAACCTTGACAAATACCGTAGAGCACACCCAATCTCATAGTTGCACCTGGCACCTATGCATCTCTAAAGAACTCAAATGATTATGCATCTCTGAAGAAGTCGATTGTATTTGGCGCCAAAGTGCAGGCTGCTTGAGCCTGAATGGACTTGGGACGGTCGGAAAACAGTACAAATGTTGTTTCATTGATCAGACATCAGAGGCCGCAGCGGCATTTCCCTTTTTATTACCAACATCAGACAAAAGTACCACATTACATACAGTCACTCCTTGCCAGTAGCACGGCAAAAACATATTATACCAGTAAATTAGGACGATGGAAACAGAAGCCACATGCGAAGAGAGCACTGGAGAGTAAGAGAACAACATCAAGTGCTACGAGCTGTGCATACGCAAAACCTATTCTTTTAGCGAGATCGGCTGAGGCCAAGCGATGTGCTGAGCCACTTGCAGAGATCGTCCATTTCTTCTGGGATTGTATAATGGCCCAACCTGGATCGTCACAAGTCATTTAATCAATCTGGTATGTAGTGTCTGGGGGGAAGAGGAAATTGAAACTCTCGTATGTAGTGTATGCATGCATCTGTACCCGTTGTAGGCCTTGAAAGTCAGAAATGAGAATCCTGAGTTCCTCAGAATTTCAGCTGATCTCTCGCCATTCCTGTAGGCGACAACTTCATCCACTGCACAAACACATAAGATTTAGAGGGGAAAAAAATGTCTAGGAGTGTGTACTGAATTTCTGGTTTTTTTTTTTTTTTGAGTTAACATCATCGTCACCTCTTCCATGACCAAGCAGGATGGGCAAGGAGGCAGCCCTTCTTACAGCAATATGTGAAGTCTCCATCTTGTTCCTTAGAGTCCTGCAAATATCAAAGAGTAAACATTAGGATTCCTGAAAAATATTAATAACGTAGCAGGTTTTATGACACAGATGATCTATGGAGAGGGTGTCAAAGTTAGACCTTGAGCAAGGGAGCCAGCCACTCAAACTGATGACTGCATTGAGTGTAATTGGATAGGGAATGCCACTTGAGAATTTTCCATGAGCATAGCATGCAGCTGAGTGGAGGGCAACAGCTGCACCCATGCTGAAACCGCCAATCCCAAGCTTCACTGCTCACATGTGGAAAACATCAATGGACTGAATAAAAGAGAGCAACTCTGTATGAACTGTGTATCTAAAATCATAAATCTGCACATGTACTGACGAACATTTTTAAGAGATATGGGCTTATAGTTAGCTTATCAACTAAAATATACATTCCCATCAACAGAAGTATCATGAGTCTTAGCACCTAGCAAGTATGGGATGGCATGATCTTGAGATTAAATATTAGTACCATCAGATGGCTCAGACGACAGCAGATTTGCAATGTGTGCAGCTGAAGCATCCAGCCCCTCAATGTCATCACGGCCATCTATAGATGTGTCCTCAACGTCAAACCCTGTTTCAGTTCCCAAAAATAGTGATCAAATGCTGTCCAGGCTTCAGAGTTCAGAGAAACGGTAATACTGTTACTTCCAGTATGTAGCATGAAAGGAACTCACATGCAGTGCAAGGGAATCCACCAAAAGCTGCGACAGGTCGGCTTGCAGCGGTGGGGCATATCCACTTGATCTACATGAACACGAGCTTCGACATAAATATGCTTCATTACAGTAAGAATAGCTACCTTAGATGCCCAAACTACTGAACAAAATAAGCTACACTGTTCTGAAGATGTTTACAAATTCTGAAACTGTGTATGATGGTTCAGGAATAAGACAAGGTGTATCCATATCTACTGAGGCGTGCTTCAAGTACAAAGCATCAGTGCTTACATTTGGTAGAGGAAGAGAATCCAGGAGCTGGGACCAGCTGGAAAAAAAATGCAGAATGAATAAAAGAAGGAAATGGAAATCAATCAGTTCACTATGTCAACAAAAGCATGGCAGCAGCAACTGGTAAAGATATTCCATTACAGGTCATCTCAAATTTTGTAGATCGCAACACATTATATAAAGCATCAAATGTTGTATGAAGTACCGGCAACACAAAAGATGTGCATATTGGAGAAAAGAACATTTGGAACTAAAGATTGACACACAAAACAGTTAAAGAGGAATAACTCAGCACTGAACCAATTTTTCACAGCAAGTTGAGGAGGCAGCCTTCATTTCCTAGATTATCCGGAGAGACTAAACAATTATCTAAATATTAATAATAATAATGTTGATGTTGGTGTTTGCCTTTTTTTTCCATTGTAAGTATCGGGAAACTAAAAGTAAGTGGGTAAAGGACATCTGAAGCTAACCTGGACAAATACACAAACACGAACAGGACTCCTAAAATGTGTTGTAATAAACTAAAAGTAATCTCCAGCCATACTATCAGTTGATTTTTCTCCAATACTGGTAACTGTCAAAAAGTCTGATAGCGGATCACAACTCGCATGAGCAAAGATACTTTAGTTTTAGGCTCTTACTGCCTTGTTATAAGCCAACTTCTCCTGAGTTACACTGGTTAGACTGTTGAAGTCAGGGGGGCAAGAAACCCCTGTCACGAGTCCAGGTTCAAAGGGTGGCACAAACTTCTCAAGGGAAAATCAGGGGGGCGTCTCTCCCCCTGGTTGAGTCTCTCTTTTTTTTTTTTTTGTTATAAAATACGGTGTTCTTTACCTTACATAGTTTGTGCAGATAGGGACTGTAATTTAAGGATTTGCCTATATACTTGTAACTATGCAACATACATACAATTAGCCAACTTTATGTATTATTAGCCCGCATCAAAAAAGTATTAGACATTCCTATCCTTTCTGAATGGAAAGTGGAAAAGCATTATCAGTGTCCTTCGTGGCAAAGAAGGTTGTTAGGTGAGCAACAGGTATGAGAAACATGTACTTTGAGCAAAGCAATACTAGGAATATATGCATGCACGGACAGACAAAAAGGAGGCCACTTGAATCATTTCTAGCAAAAGGATGGAAGAGAATAAAGTGTTTTAGTTCGACACTGCAACGATCCAGTTCTTTCTCTTGATCGACAAGTGTAGTTTGCATTCAGGTGGAAGTTGCATGAGATAGCATGCATGGAAGATCATCATAGAAGATCATCATATGAACAACCAAAATTTAAGAAAAATAGAAGTAGGTCTGAGCCTAGCAATAAAAAGGTACCTAACACCATTGTCACCTAGTCCATGGAGCCACACAATGGTGACTAGGTGCCTTCCCTTTGGCCTCACCACATATGTCCTCCCGTAGTCGACTCTCCTACTGCTTCGTTCACCTGAATGATCGATCATCCATGCAGGATAATGTATGTGAATAAATGGTAGATCAGGGATTAGGCTAATGGAGAAATGGAACAGGCAGTTTACCAGAAGAGCTGCTGCCATAATAGCTCATTGTGTGATCTCCTCTGCGGTTCTTCAAGAAGGTGCACTGTGTGCTGAATACCAATGCTTCTGAGCTCTGCTACTCGTTGTAAGCTCTGAAGGTTTGGAATTGTATGAAGTGCAAAACCTCAGTTAGCCTCTATTTATAGTGAAAGCCTGGAGAGGGGAATATATGTCGAAAGATTCCTGAATCTACATTGCATGGCAGTGCGGTTTGTCACACCTTGTGCTGTCAGGAGAATCTGGATTCTGAAAATCTTATGTCAGGAAAAGGATAGAAGATTAAAAAAATGGTCTAAGGGAAGAATCCTGCACTCAGAAATACATACTGAGGGTGGCAATGACACATGGTCGTTTCATGAAAATGCATTTGGCACACAGGTTAGTAGGACGCATCTCCAACAGTGGAGAAGCAACCTAATATATAAATGTTCTCTTCTCCTTTTTCTCTATTGTGCAGCCAATAAACATTTCTCTGTTGTATGGAGTATTAATGCGCACTTCTTTCTGCCAACAAATCCATGCAACTCCCTATGTAGTGACAAACTCAAAACAAATTTGCAAGGAATAAGCATGAGTCAACTTATTTTTAATCATGAACTTTTTTCTTTTGACATCACTGATAGCAGTTTCTGTTAGATGAAACTGCAAGAAAAACTTTGCTGGAAGCATTACTCACCCGGAGACCCCACAGAAAACCACTTGGTGGAAGATTTTCACACAGAAAACAATAATGGAATAATATTCTACTGCAACTTGCAACTGATATACCATCAGGATACAGTAAAGAATTCAGAAATGATGATTATATTGCAAGACATATCTATCAAGTAACGAATCAGCATGGATATGGGAACCAAATCAGGCAGAAATGCAAGCCCACTTGCAGCATATAGTGGCTACACTCTTCATGATGGTACATGTACTTGCAGAAGTACACCAATATAAGAGGCTAAGAGCTTAACATGGAGTACTTTCACTACACTGAGAATAACTGTACTAATCTCTTGAATTCACTCTTAAGGTTTTGTAACAAAGTAACTATGCAAACCATCCGATTCTTTCCAGTTCTCAATATTTTCAAAAGGTTAACTTTTTCAGACTGCAAAAATTCTCAAACTTAATACCATTCTTATGTCAAAGCTATAGAAATTGTTTAAGATAATTGGCAATGTGAAGAAATATTAGTTGACAAGACATCAACAATATTTTTATCACTGTCAAGGTATTTTCTACAATTGACTTCTCTAGGTTTGCATGCCATGAAAGGTGTTCACCTTTGCAAATATTCCTATTGCTTTTGCAAATGCATAGCAGTTGATTCTTTCTCAATGATGCAAATTTTAAGAGGTGATTGAAAATACAAAAATTTAAATGTAAACTGGTGTCTATGAAAAGTATGGAATTTTTTTCCAGGAAAAATGATAACATGGTAGAAAAAACAAAAAAGGTTCTGGATCTTTTCCTTTTTTTTTTGGTGTGCCAGACCCACAACATACAACAAGAATCATATTCTATTCTCCTTTCCATTTTCTAATGATTGAGATGGGCAGTGTGGGAGGCAGATTAAGCCAAAATATGTGAGCTATGCGCGATTTTGTCCCTACAATAGCATCAAGGTTTCAGTTTACATGGTACTAGATGAAGCTACTTCACGAGACAGGTTCATAAGTCACCTGATCTAACTTTTTTCACACCAGAAATTATAGGCATCATCATTGTGTTATATGCCCTGGTGCTAGAAGTATGCATATTCGTCCCTATGCATATTATTCCTCTCCATATTGCACATGTCTTGTGAAAAGTTTTTTTTCTATAAAATCAGGAAAAGGTCCTCAAAAAGCAACCTGTACAAAATATCAGTTTTGTCGTTAAAACCTAAAAGCATAGAGTTCGGTAAGATACAAAAACAGGAAAACTATCAGTTCTTTAAATGTTTTCACTCCATGCTCAATAAAGAATCTATATATCAGCAGGATAACACAATTATGTACACCTTCCAGAGGGAATAATTGTGACTGTAGCTTATTTGCAAGCAAGTTTCTGATTGCATATGCAGTTAGGTACAGTTTCCATATTCAGCTCCCACTAAGGCCAGATCACTGAATAACTTTAAAAGGTAAAGAATACTCGCTGTAAGAAGTCCACATCAAGGCTCAACAGAAGTCAACTTCCAAAATGCAAGAGGGAATGTGTAGCCACCATTATCTGAAGAATTATGCCTTTGGAAGTAAATGGGAGAATTATGCATGCTCCTTATTGCATGGCTTGATCTCTCCAGAAAATCTGAAGTAGCATCTCCTTGTCCACTTTATATTTCATACTGTTACTTGTATATACATGTACGTTACTTGCCCTTTTGTGTTTTGCAGTTCTTTTAATTTCCACATTATTCTTCCATCAGTTTTAATTTTAGGACTTCTGAAAAGTTTTGGAGAGGTGAAAGTTAAGAAATGAAAGGCAATGTTGCTGTCAGCATGGTGCAGAATTTATCCCTTTGATCAACCTCGGATTAACAAAGCGAAGAAATGTTGTTTAAATGGGGGTTTGAAGTTGCGAGATGGACTGCCATAATCCATGGGTGACAGTAGGAGAATGCTAAAAGTTACAGCATGCATATGGGCTGTGAAAATATTATAACCTTTTGAGTCAACTATAGCCTCTCTCATAGTAAAGCTTAAATAAAATTTGTTAGTGCTCAATTTTCAAAAGTGTTAACCGTTAACCATAGTATTGTGTTCTCACAAGAAAAGGAAAAGATGAAACCATAGTAACCAGATCCAAACTGGCAGTATCACCACCAGGTGGAACGTCATTAATTACTAATGAGTTATCATGTAGCTTTGTGAAGGATATGTGGTTACGACAGCTTGGCAAAAGGAACAGTGCTGTTTCTGGGTGCATTGCACCAGCAGAGGATAGAATAGAATAGAACAGAACAGAATAGAATAGAATATTTGTCATTGAGCAGTCACGTCCTATTCCGTTCTGTTCAGGGGAACTATATGTGGTGCATATATCCATGAGCACAACAAGTTCAGCATCTAAATAAAAAGAAATCACATTTCCAACTTGAGCCTCTACTGTAAACTTAGAGATCCGAAATAAGCCTGTGATAACTGATAGCTCCTCCATGTTGCTGGGATGAAACAATGAGACTAAGAGTGCAGGCCAAGCTGAAAGGGAATACGTCACGTCTCACATCATTCCATCCATAAAGATGTGCAGTGCAAGATGCTGAGGGAATGTCATGTGCTCTAGACACCGTGCTTTTCCGGGCAGGAAATTCCAGCTATCCGCTGTTACTCTGAAAGGCTGAATCTGTAATTAATATGAAAACATGCCAAAGGTTGTTAGGAGTGGAAGAATCAAGACATTATCTTTTTGATGTGGTCTACACTACGTAGAGCTACTAGAGTGTAAAATGTAAGATGTCAAGGTCAAGCAGTACTGCATAGAAGAGAAGAGCATCAAACAGACGGTTGATACATTTGGCAACAACCACATCTTGTATAATCTGCGGAGGTTACCATAGCAAAGGAGAAAGCATCTGTGTAGCTCAGAGATTACGCGGATGGGATGTGCATGTCACTGTCTTCACAGATCATCAGATCGTTGCTGATAATGATTCCCCGTGATATTGTTAGTTATAAAATCTAAGGACAGGTATATATAACAGATCAAGGCAAAATTCAAAGCATTCGAAAAAACAATAACAAAATAAATAAAATATAGAAAAGAGCAAATGAAACTCAGGCAATTTCCCAACCAACCGTTGGCTGGCGCTGAGGCCTTTTGTCGAGCAAGTGGTGTGCGCTAGGCTTCTTTGATGGTCGAGCAGCGCACTCTGCTTACCAAGTTACCACCATGGCAGACACAGAGCAGAGATGCTTGTGTTCTCGCAACGACCCTGCAACTTCAATTCACTGCTGCCGGTTGCTCTGATCCGCGTCGCATCGCTTCATGGCGGCGTCTGGCATGCTGCATCGGCCGCGTGAGCCGCGCTGTGGCTGCCGCATGGTTGCCTGGTTGGAGCCCGCGCTTGGCCACGTGCCTCGCTGAGACGTGCTCAGTGTGCCAGCGCGGTAGACGATGGGTCTGTTGAATCGACGGTGTTATCATAATCACTCTACTTCCTTAAACAATAGGTTTTTTTTGGTTTAGTCCGTTTGGACGGTGTTTAAGCGTGTCTATAAGCTGTTTCTTAAACGGTTTTGTTTAATAATATTATAAACAACATACATATTTATATGTAAAATACTAGAAGAGTGTACATATTTACATATGTTAAAAATAAGTGTTATTCCAAAGAAAAGAAAGAAAATTAAGTCTCACTCCACCGCATATGTTTATACTTACAAATGTTAATTATTTTCTCCATTCAAAATTATGATATTTTAGCGTTTTTAGATACATTGTTGTACCCATATTCGCTTAAACTTATCGGCACTGCTTTTTAACCGTAGTGTAGTGTTTTTTAACACAAAACCAGCGTCAACGTGAGTATCAGCCTTTTTTTCTGAGCGAAAACCTTATGGATGTTTAGACCGTTTAGACTGTGGGGACGCTCAGTTTGCTTGATTCTATTTAGACCGTTCAGATGGTTTTTAAGTTCATCGGTCCAACTGTTCAGAAACTAAATGCCATGATTGGCCTTCATTTACTTTAAATGTTGTTTAAACGGATTAAATGGACGTTTAGACTCGAGAAGTGGTTGAGGCTGTGTGGCGGCATGGCATTTTTATCTGTGACCAGGCGCATAAGCTAAACTAAGGCCCTTTGAATTATTAAAAAAAACTGTTTTCTATATTTTTTCCTATAAAAATGAACTGATTTCTATAGAATTCCCATATGATTTGTGCATTAGGAGTAAGCGTGGAACCAGAATTCTACCCACCAACACAAAAAACTCTTTACCTGCTCACCGTGCTTACTTTAGCTCAGATTGTTTTCACAGTATATTATAAATTTAACCATCCATTAGTCAAAATAAGTGCATATTTGTATTTTTATAGGGCAAAAGAAAATATTAAACAATACTTTGACGTTAGGAGGAAAACAGTAACTTGACTGAAATAATAAAAATGTTCAGAGAAATTAATGATCGCAATCCTAAAGAGTTTCATACCCTAAAACGCCTTATATTGAAAGCAATGAAAGGAAGCAAATGATAAAGCAGAAATAGCAAAGGCTTTTGCTATGTTTTTCTTTTTTTTTAAAAAAAAAGGCCTTCGGCTTTGTACGGAGTAGTAAGACGACATATGTTTATCTTTTCTCAAAATGAATAGGTACTGATAAAGTCGTTTTTTAAAACCTTCACCGACTCTGGCTCCTCCATTCGCTAAGCAGAGCAACAGGGCTGGAGGTGCCAAACAGACCTTAACAATTATGGAACATTTTAGCAACATGTAACGTACGTCTAATCACCCTTGCCAAATGTAAGTTCGTACCGAACCAAGTCGTAGCTACATTCAAATTCACAGATTGCGCATCTAAGCGCCAACTAGTTAAACAAGCTATCCAATAGCTATACCTAGCTAGCTAGCTACACCATACATATACACAACTACAGCCATGGGCCAGAATATCCATCACAGAACCAGAACTATATCCTTTCTGCGTTACCATCTGCTTGCACTGCACAAGAGGAAAAGGAGGAACAGTGTAAGCACCAACCAACATGGCAACTACGTGCTTGAGGATGCTAAAGTAGGAAGAGGCACATACGATCAATGAACAGCAAAGTCAGCTGGCATTGTGTGTCTGGTCATGCTCGATGAAGTCCAGGGCCTGCTCCTTAGACACCACGTGGATCTTGCTCACCCTGTTCTTGTGTGTGACACCATATATCTTATCAGCCACTTTGGCAATCTCTGGACGGAATGTGGTCGCGATGAACTGAGTGTCAGCCATGTCAGCCAGACGGCGGATCATATCTGGAATTAAACTTAAGGAAAGCAGCAGCAGAAGACCTTGTATTGCTTCAAGGGCACACAAAGAGGAGGCACTGATCATGAGCATAGATAGACAATAGAACATGAGCCAGAAACACAGAAATATCTTCAATAAGCAGCAGACCACTGTTCTATAAAGAGGATGAATAAATGTTACAAAGAAAGAAAGAAAAAGGATACTTCCAACTGCTGTTCGGTACTGTGGATCCAGAGCAGCATCAATCTCATCGAACAGATAAAATGGAGCTGGGTCACATCGTTGGATAGCGAAAATCAGTGTTAAGGCGACCACCGTCTTCTGTCCGCCGGACAATTGTTTCATAGACTGAGTTTCTCCCTTGCCAGTGAAGGAAACCTGAATCATAAACACCCTTAAATATAAATATCAGGGAAAAAATAAACTGAAAAGGCACCAGAATCATCCAAAAGGAGTACAAACACTTCAGAATTGTTTAACACCATCTTGAATTATGAGACTGCTACCTAAGTGTGCCCATACATATATTGCAAATAAGACTTGCCTTGACTTTCACACCAATATACTTCTCTATTCTCCCTTCAGGGCCTGGGTCACGAGGTCCATCCTCATCCTCATCATCATCATCAACTGCATCGCCATCCTAATAACAGAAAGGAGCATAAGCATTAGAAAGTCAGAACAAACTGACAAACTCAGTCTTAAAACAGCATGTATGCAGGTGCAGGGGAAAATTTCAACTCTAAAACGTCATTAGAAACAGCATGTATGCAGGGCGCAGGCAATTCATTAATAGCTCTAAAATGTCATTAGAACAGTAAACATGTGTGGTTGTCATTGCATCAAAGGAACAGCTGAACATCAGAACAGTGGCCTATAGGTGACAGGCAAAAATGGAAACACAATCAAATTGTAATAACAGGAAAACAAGGCTAATAAGGTCAGTGAGTAAAAGCAGGAGCAAAGATGAGGCCACCTTTTTCTTCATCATAACCAAATATCCATGACCACCTTGCACCAGCTCAGAGAACACTTCACGGAAGTGCCTTGCAACCCCTTTAAATGTGCGCTCAATTGATTCATCCTTCCTTTGGTCTAAAACCGATATGAGTTCCATAATTTTCTGCGACACAGATCAGTAGTCTTTCAGGTTCCAGCTTTTAGGATGTTCAAAACTTAGGCAGGAGCATCGAGCTAACTGAAATAAAAAACATTTATACTAATGTCAACTCACCACATCACCGGCATCAAGTTCAGCTCGCCTTCTCTGCAGTTGTTCGCGCTGTTCTGTGAAGTTCACATATTGGTCAAGAGCCTTTTGGTTCACATGACTAAACTGCTTCAACTGCTCATTACAGTCATAGAGCATCTTATGTAGCTGTTTCTTGTTTTTCCTTTTGTACCTATATTTTGGCCAAATACAAAATAAGCTAACACAACACACTAACTCTAGCGACCAAAAAGTCCTACAGGATAATGAAGACTTCGTTCGAGAAAAAGAAGTTGTCGACAGACTACCACAAATTTTAGTTCAGAGATGCCTAATACGTCCAGTTGTATCGAGTGTGCATGTTTTTGGAAAAAGTAAACTATGGATATTCTAACTATAAGCGTTTAATCTATGAAAATTATACGCCTACACTCAGATCTCGAAAATGTCACACTAATTTGTTTCTGTAGATATGAATGATATATTATAACAGACTGATGTTTCAAGTCTAGTTTAGATGACCCATGACCGTGCCCAAATAAAATATACCCTATGTACTTGGACTGGGGGAATATCTAGAAAGATAAATCTAATGCCTGTAAACAAAGAAAGCATGATGCAAGGACAGGAATCCAGTACGCTTCAAAAGCATCAGCAGGCAACGAGCCCAAGTCTCGGATCTTCTTCGTGCACTCTTCTTGCTTCGCTAGATAAGTGCTCCTGCTGTTCATCAACTGTTCCAAGTCTTTGGCGCCATCTTGTACAGTCTGCTCCAAAATAGCTTCACGAGTCTGCATTTAAAGACAAAGTGGATAAAGGGCAAGTCAACAAGAGTGAGATCGACAAAGAAAACTGTAGCAATAGTAGTTACCTTCAGATCATCCCTTTTTCTTTTCAAATCATCCATCTTTCTGGCAAAGTTATTTATGGCATCGACATTAGCTGTACAAAGGATTGTTCTGAGTTAAGCTAAAGTCATCTAATATGGTTTAGGGAACAAGAAGTCAATCAGTGTAACTTACCCTTTAATAACGAAGTTAATTCATCAAGATTCCTCTTGGAACTTTTCAGTTCTTGCTCTTTTGCCTCAGCTTCCAGAGGCAAGGTTCTAGAATCTGCAGATGAAATTATCGCTTCTAGCTCTTTCTGACGCCTGATAAGATTCGTTGATAAATTGGTCTCTAATTCTTCCTTTCGTGTTTCAATCTACATAACAATTTGAACTGCATTAG
The DNA here is from genome assembly GCA_023333625.1 of Bothriochloa decipiens. Taxonomy (NCBI): domain Eukaryota; kingdom Viridiplantae; phylum Streptophyta; class Magnoliopsida; order Poales; family Poaceae; genus Bothriochloa; species Bothriochloa decipiens. The sequence goes on along the minus strand of CM041641.1, from coordinate 1,359,546 downwards.
AGCAGATAAAGATCTCTTGAGAGCAAAAAATAACAGGCGCTACTGAATTTGTTTGAATAACCTCAATCCGACTGTTTTTACACATTAGAAACCTCTCCTTCAATTCAGTAATTTCAGGATTCAATCGTGAAAGGAGATCTCTTTCTTCTGAAGTTAGCTGATCAATAAGCTCTGTGCCCATTTCATCATTCTTCATTGCAATGCTAGACTGGACTTGCTCGATTTGGTTGCGGATGTTGTCAAGTGATTTTTCCTGCAAGTTTGGAAATATTAAACTACAGTGCACGAATAATTGCCGCAGGAATAACAAGAATCCTCCATGAAAATTTCAAGAAGAAAACAAAAACAATTACCTTCTTGCCAAGGGCTTTCTCAAGCGACGCCTTTTGATTCATATACCTGGCAATGTCAGCCTTAAATTGTTCCAACTCCGACTTGGCATGATCGCGTTCAGCATCCATTTGTTGCTGTTTGGTAACTAAATCTGTAATTTTCTTATCTATATGTATGGGAAGTTAAGAGAAATATAGTATTCAATATGCCTTTGGCAAATAAACAATGAACAGAAAGATAACTAATCATGAAATATTTCTCATGCAAATAATTAGTTAAAACGAGACAACTTATTGTGTTGCTTTATGTTCTCAAATTACTTAGAACTTAAAGCCAGAAAAATAGAAGAAACATAGAGGGAAGAAAACGACTTTCAATATGCTCAAAATCGTAGTTATGCAGGTCCATGTAGTTCAAAAAAAGGTAGTGAGAGAATACCAATACAACAATAAATTCTTTTCTAACCAAATACCACACAATTTTGCAGGCTTTCTACCACCAAAATGAACTCAACACAAGCAAGAATATCATATTTAAGAAATTTGCCAAGATGTTCTCTTATCTCTTAGTCTGCACAGAGAAGTTTGTATGAATGTCTGTTTTTTTTCTTTGTGACTATCATTTCTGCACCTCTTTACATAATGTTTCTATCATTTTTATTTCAATGAATATACAGCTTTAGAACCCTCTAGCTTTTGCTTCAAAATAAGTATTCAATATTTAATTATAGGATGTAACAGAACCAGCTTCATGTGAACACAAAGAGTAGAGTATAATTCACCAAAACAGGATATCTCTTAGCTTATTTCCAACAGCCTCTAGATGAGTTGTTTTTTTCTCAATTGCTGTCCGGTTATCCCTTACTATTTTCACAAGCTTTAGTTTTGAGCGTCTAGAATCATAGAAACCTCCTGTCATAGCACCTTTTTTCCCTACTTGATCACCTGATACAATTACCAGTTAACTGATTCAATTGACGATTTTAGAATTGAAGTAATAATGACAACACAAATGTAAAAATCCAAGACTACCATCAAGTGTGATGCAATCTAGACCATTGCTACGTGCAACTTTTGTCGCGGTTTCTAGATCTCGGCATATGACTGTCCTGCCAAAAATCTAACAGAAATATAAAGTTAGATAATAAAGAATTTCCTTCTAATATAGAAGAAGAAGAATTGATTCGAGAAACCACCTTAGGTGATACGAGGAAAGCTAACTATTTGGAAGAGCAAAAGCCCCATATAAGCATGTAATGTAGCCATACTAAAGTAAACTCATGGAAAAGATAGAGTCAATTACTCCCTTTGATCACAAATAAGTTCTTTAGGACATGGAAGTAGGTTTGCAAGATTGAACACAATCACAATTACTATAAAATTATGTAATCTAAACACAAGAGACTATATGTTACCAAATTACTACTCATGATGAACCTACTAAGATACAACCTTACATTGTCCATCAATCTATTCTTTATATGTTGATGATCGAAGTCCAAATAAATTTGACTACGATCAGAGGCACCATATCAAACCAATACAAACGCAGAATATTATTGCATTGTATTCTAAAACCGCCAGTTTTACACTCAACAGCACATAAATTAGGAATGCACTTATTACTCGAACAAAGCTTCACCTGGAAGCACACACAATAAATACATGAACTTTCTTTTTTCTCGAACACGCAGGAAGTACATACATGAACTTAACATTTTGAATGCCTGCCTGATACATCATAACGACATAATCTATGGTTTGCCATGCCGCTTGTAGTTCAAGCAGAGGCATGAGAACTAAGGCTGAGAACCAACCAGCAATGACTGGCATAGGACATGCTAGTTATGGGCTTATGGCTGAAACAGGACCAAGTGGTCACCAGAATGGGACTAAAGGCGAGTCAGCTGGGGCCCGGCGTCTAGTTTCCAACCTTCATGTAAACAGACCAGAACTCAGATGTGGCAACAGAGGCTGAGTATATATTACTGGAGACTCCATAGACACTACTGCATATCCTCCCCAATGAGGCACCTGTTACTACACAGAATGTGATACCAATGCTACAGCATGTATCTTAGACAATACGGATTGAATGATTAGGTTCAATTATTCCATTTGATTGTATGTAATCAGATTACATGATAGCGAGAAGGCAGAAGGAAGCTGCTTCTAGCAGAGCCTCAATCAAAATAACCAAATGAAACATGTAAGCACCATTTTTTCGAATGTAATGTAGGCAACAATTTGGAGGGAAGAATATGCATCCTTGTAATACCTGTTCGAAAGCACGACGATGGTCAGCTCGATATTTCAATTTTTTCAACAATGGGACAAAATCAGGGCTTTGTGGACAGTGGAGGTCTGGAACTTTCACTCTGTTCAGTGGTATAAATGTCACCCTTCCACCTTTTACTCGAGTCAATAATTCAATGATCTTGGTTGATATGTCATCGTTCTCGACAACCACATGGAACAAGCTGTTCATTGAAGAACAGAATGGATTAGTGAACTAAGAAAAAGTTTGAAGAGAAGTAAATAAATATAAGATTAGCCATTGTTTATATCTGTCTAAAAAGAAGTATAATGTGATACCTATTTCCAGCAGTGACCTCAACAGCTGTAAAGAACTTCTCTTCGCAGTCAACCAGTTCTAATACAGGACCAAAAACTCCATTAATACCATGGTCCCTAATGATTCTGCTAACAGAATTCAGGCCTCTTCTAATATCCTGAGGAAGGAAACAAAGTTAGCACAAGCAAAGATTGCTTCAAGCACTGTCCTGGCAAAATAGATTAAGTGCATGCTACTCATATCAAACTGAGTAGGGATAGAGTGTGAGATTGGAGGGAGGCAGATGAATGTGCATGGCAGAGATAAGTTCTGTAATGCAGAGATTTTACAGGGTAGAGATTTAAGACATTCGTCATCATCTATGTCAATTGATTGCACCACAACAGCAGATAAGGAAAGTCATGTACCCAACTTTTGGTGCAAATTTAATTCTATCCACAACATTGCAACCACAGAAGAGGTTGAAACTTGAAAGAGCCACTGGACTGTTATGGAGGGAATATTTTATTGCATAGCAAACATGTGACTGTCACAAACCAGAATTGCTAAGTAATTACATTACAGACAAGTCATAAAAGCTCCATTGTAGTCGCTCTAAGAAACAATAAAATATTGGCCAAGAAGCTTCAAGAGAACTTGATATGAAAAAAAGGGAAAACAAATGATACACAATCAAATGGGTACATAGAGATTTTTATTTATGTTTCCTATATGATCAGTAATGATTTACGGGTTAAGATACCATTATATCAATATGCATGCACATATGAATAGAACTGCAAACCCCAAGAAAGAAAATTTTCAGTAGCAATCAGTAATACGAACAAAGAACATGGAAAAAAAGTAGCATTTAATACCCCAGGAGTTGCATGGTCCAAGCTTTTCTGTGCCTTTACAAGATCTACGTGTAGCCTATCAAGTTCAGCTTTCACCTCAGATTCCTCCGTCCAATATGACCTGCAAAACTTTCCTTCTACTAAGTATATAAACTTTAATGCACCACATCATCCATTCAATGGCAATGCCATGACTGTTCATAAGAAATTACATACTTCCTTTCTTCTTGAAGCACATCTCTCTGCTTCCTCAAATCATTGTAGTCATTATGTCTTTTTGCAAGTGCTTCCTCTAACTTACTTGATTCGTTTTTCCGAGACTCAATGTAGTTAGTTAAATTATTGATGTCATCTTTAAGCTTCTGAATTTCTTCTTGAAGTAAACCTTCCTGCCATATTTCCAAGAATGTAATAGATATTTTAAATAGGTCAGCAAACAAATGGAGGGTGAAAGGAAAAAAAGATTATTGGTCCACGGAACGAATTCAAGATACAACCAGAAAAGATTCTTGGTTCATGCCATAAGGTTCTATTAGCAGAATTTAAGATGAAATGGATCAAACTAATACATGTGACAAATGTACAACCAAGTTTAAGCTAATAAAAGAAGTGCAACCGACAAAAGGTTCACATTGAGATAGCAACCAGCAAACGAGTCACTGGAACTGGATTATTACCTGCTTTCTATTTGATAAAAGTACAGGTTTGAGATCGTCAATTTCCTTTTGAAGCCACTTATCTCTAGCAGCTTTGTTTGCAAATTGGGTCGCCCTCCCCTGCTTTTGGTACAATATACTTAGCCGCTTCTCACGATCCATAATGCTGTCCCCAAAAAATGGAAGTGTCAAAGAAATGTTCGTAAATAAACTACATAGTTATCCAAAATACATTTTACCTCTTTGATATCTCCTCCTCTTCCTTTAGTTTGGTCTGATGCACCTTACTAATTTTAGCCAGTTCAGACTTTGACTTTTCACTCTCTCCCCTCACACTCTGTAAATCCCTCGCTGCTTCATCCTAACAACATATTATTTTAAGCACAGCAACAGAACATGATTAACTAGAATACATTAACAAGCTCGTAAATTTCATTTACATGCTCAAACATGGCCTACCTTTGCTCGCTTCTCATTCACAATCCTGTCTTTTATATCTCTCAAATCAAGTTCAATCTGAGCAACTACTTTCAGAGCTTCAGTACGCCTCTTCTCAACACCTTCCTTTTGCGCCTTGGTATCATTTATCCCTTTAGTTGAGACTTTTATTTCTTTATCAAAACTCTTGATCATCTCTCGGACATCCATGACTTCATTGTCCGCAAGGGACATACTTTCGGCAATTTTTCTTCGGTTATCATCCATCTAATAGCAGCAAGGAATTCAAAAGGAAGATGTATAAGAATCATTGCAGTATGAGGATGAAGACGTGATGGTTACATTAGAAAATTGTTTTTTTACTGTGGAACTGTGGAAGTTGATATTGACTACAGAAGCAGGACTGACATAATTATGTCATGTCAAGTGATTGTCCAAAAAAGTGTAAGGGGATATGGTTAAGCATCCTACATGCTTATGCACATCAGCAGATGATACTGATTAAAGATATACTGATAAATCAGAGATGGAGATAAAGCATAGCACTCATCAACAATGGCTTGTTTGGACAGAAAATACAAAGACTTTACTCTTTAGATTAGTACACATAGCACCAGAGTACAACCCAGCTAACACAACAGATGAAAGGGCAATCAATTAGACTGTGAATGCAGCATAATCAACTGCTACATTTTGTGGGAAATGAGAAGTAAACAAAATCACAGCAAATGCACTAACAACTAAGATCAGCAAGACTGGTATTAAACAAAAGTAGACATAATTAAAAGTAGGCTCTTGACTACAAAAAAGAGTGAGTAAAAACAAAATGTGATGAAACAAGCATTTCAAAACCTAGTGCTTCTACGCTCTCCGGTAAACTAAGGTCTTTTCATCAGGGTATGAGACAACCCAAGAGATTGTCATGCAATGGTCTGTTCATCAAACTCAATCCTAAAGCCTTTGTTCCTTTTTGAGTCAAGTTTTTTCAACTTGTGAGGCGGGACAAAAAAAGCCAAATATGCAAACATGCATAAAAGAAATGGTAGAGCCTTACCGAAGCTAATTCATTCCTTGCATCATTAAGTTCATGGTCCAATATAGTATACTCAAGTGATCTCTTTTGTTTGTCCAGCTGCTGGTACTTCCTTAGTTCATCTTTCTCTGCATCGAGTTCTTGGAGTCTTTCCTCCAGGTATTTGACAACTTGATCAATCTGCTTCCTTTTGTTGGCTGCTCGTACGAGAGGAAAGTCATCTCAAACATGTCATTTTGATATTTGATTATATATATATATATATAAAGAATTGCGGTGATTCAAACTACCTGTTTCGGTCATTATTTTCAAGCTCTCCTTCCGTCTATCCTCGTAAACACGTGTACCACCAATCTCTTTGAGAAGATCCAGTCGTTCAGAATCTTTCATCAGGGTAAGGGATGCAATCTACAGATGAAAGATTTGTCGATGTTATATCTGAACAGATGGAAGACATGAACAGGTGATTGGTGAGTACTTGCTACCTTTCCTTGCTGGACAACGTAGTATGGATTAGAACGAGAGAAACCAGCACTCTCCAGCAGATTCATGACTTCAGTTTTACTGGACATAGTAAGAATAAAAGGTAGGCCTGAGCAAGCAACAAGATATAACATTGCTGGGCTGGTTTAGGGCATACGATATCATGCCTGACATGCTTCCCGTCCAAGTAGTATTCATCCTTCTTTGAAGCAACTGTCCTGCGCAAGCGTACCTCTTCTTTATCAACCTGCAGCAAAGTGTATTTTCATTCGCAGCCAGGAGAACAGGGAGCATATGCAATTGTACATTATTGTGCCAATGCAAAGGGCAGCCAACAGTCCATCACATAGGTGTTGCTGAAACATGTTAAGAACTGGAGGGATGCTATCAGCTTCCATACATGGACCAAACAGCAATGTACACAGAGCTGATAATTATATGAATGCCTACCATGAGAGATCTAGGTGTTGCCATGTTTCAACAAAATATGCAACCTGAGACTCTAGAAGATAGATTGGAATAAGTAAAATAAAATCTGAATATAGACTAGAAAACTTACTGGAATACGATTGTCTGAATTATCAAACACTATCTCAACAAAAGCAGATACAACCGAGTGTCCAGCACCTTCCTGGCAATGGTTATTAGTAAGGTATATCAAACACCAGCCACCTATTCCAACTATCTAGATTGCTTAGACAAAGAGGGAGCATACATGGAGAAGGGCACCCCTATCTTCACTTCGCAGGTTCTGAAACATATCACTCAGGACAAATCGTATAGCTGAAGCATTAAGAATAAACAAATCAGGACAATATTTTTTTCACATAAGAGTAGAAAGATGATAGTATAGCAGTGCCACATGTTCAAAATTACCATGAAAGAAATTTGATTTGCCAGATCCATTTGCACCAACTGTGGCAAACAATTAAATAAATGTCAGTTCTTTAAGAGCAGAGAAATTATGCATTAAAGTTCTAGCTGTGCTGTGCTTGCAATGAGTTCAGCAAAGATTAGAAGATCATTATAGAGCAAACAAACAACAAGCACACAGAAGAGTTACGCGGACTTAACCATAAATGTTTCAAGGTCATGGTTTTCTGATACAATGCATGCGTACATGTGCCATGGCTATGCTAATTTCCAAAACAAAACAACAAATCCAATTTAGCAAATAAAGGAAAACTGAATCTTGAAGATTCACGAATCTTGATCTCATCACTAACTAAAGCTTTGCAATTAACCTACTATGCAAGGATTTATCTATTGAAGGCCAAATATAGATAGAGGTTATGTTGCTGCATGAGTGACTTATGACAGCAAATTAATTTGTCGGTGCATCCAATAGGAAGCAAAACACGTGAAACTAATCACCCTATGACTACGGTAATATATTAGTTTGTGAGTGAGGGAACAGCAGAGGGGGTTTACCAACTACATTAACTTTGGGACTGAAGGGCTCTGTTGAGATCTCCTCCCTGTAGCTCTTAAACCCTTCGATTATGACCTGTACAGACAGATGGCTAATAAGTCAACAAGTTTTCATGAAAAAAACGCCACCAAATTGTGCCCAGGGCAGAACATCTTGCCTTCTTTATATACATTTTTGAGGCTGGGACAGGTCACGCCACCATGAAAACCCTGCAAAAGAGCATGGCAACTCAGTAACAAGTAAACCCTCCACACAATAAAAGCACAGGGGCGGATCCAGTAAAGGGACATGGGTGGGTGTACACACGTACACCCAATAATTTTTACAAAAACTTCGAAGTTAGGAGGCTTGTCAAATTGCTAAATAGCTTTAGGTTAGGGTTTCGGTGCTCAGCTTAAGGGAAGGGAAGAGAAGGGGCGGGAGTACCTGCTGGGTGCTCGTCGCCGGCAAAGGGCCCGACGAAGACTTGGCGAAGGAACCGACGAGGACCTGGGCACCTAGCGTAGGGCACCGTCGGCGGTCGCCCAGTTGTCACCGCGCGCGAGAAAGGGAGAGCGAGATCGGGAGCGCGCAGGTTGGGTGAATACGGGAGGAGGGGAAGACAACACAGTCCGGCCGTCCCAGGCCGTTTGGTCCAGTTTCCGTAAATTTTTTACTGGGCCTTCAGCAGGCCCTAAAACTGACTTGTTCTAGTCCAGGTAGTTTGTTTAGGCCCAGTCATCCAAACCTTGACTGTCTATTTATAATTTATAAATGTTGCTCAAAACAATTATAATTTGTAAATCATAAATATTCTTTTTTATGTATAACAGCTTTATATCTCATCTACCGAATATGAAAATTTATTAAGGCTTGTTTGAAACGAGTCCTCCTCCAATGCTCTTCCGAGACATAGCATTTGAGGAGGAGCCATTTTTGCAGCTCGAGCTCCTTAGAATGGATCTCATTCCACTACTATTTACCGAAAAAACAGATTCTACTCTAAAATGCTCTCCTCCTCAGAAAGTCGTTCCTCGAACTGGAGTCATACTAAGAGCAAGTATAATAATACGGCCTGTTATTGGTTGTAAGGGTTTTTTTATAACCTTTTCTTATAGCCCAATCATACAATGATTACCTCTTTACAATAAACACATGGCTCACCTGTAATCCTCACAAAGTTTTTTTTTTCTTGTGTCTGAGCCGGCTATAAGCTTACAGCCCGCTTCTCTTCTATCTCATCTTCTCTCTCCTCCACCTCGAGCTGGCTTACATTCTACTATAATACTTGATCTAAACAAACTCTTAATGTCATACTTACAATATAGTACTCACTAATTACCCTTGTGATACTACGGCCTTCGAGCCCAATGACTCACACTTGACAACAAACATGTCAATGAACGTGTCACGTGTGGTAGAACTTTATACCAACTCTCGCTTGCTTTGGCTCCAACCCTAGTCTGGGATGTGATCCTTCTCGCATCACATATATAGCACCCGGCAATTTTACGAGCGTGGGTACAAAATCTCACTATATGTGTGCATATTAGTGGTATATCGCTTCAATCGTTTATGGTTGAAACAGGGAAACCTTATACATTTGGCAATGGATCAAGTGCAAACCAACCTCTTCGTGAAAACCTGTTCAAACCATTGCAAAAGAGTCATCTAAATTTATAAAAAAATCACACATGTAGATGATATGATGATACACAACCTTGTAAAATATCTTTTCTAAACTCGACTTCGTTTGTGAGATATAAAAATAACAAATTTTTAACAAATCATCTGGACAACTTTCTGGCTTAAATTTGTTATTATTATATCTCACAGACGAAGTCCAGTTTTGACAAGATATTTTATAAGTTTGTGTATCATCATATCATCTACATGTGTGATTTTTTGGTGAATTTAGATGACTTTTTTTATCATATTTTGCGCGATTTTTTACAAAGATGTTGGTTTACACTTGATGCATTGCCTATATATTTTAATAGAAATCCAAATTGCGAGGCTATTCTTCACGGGTGGAGTATTCGTTTCCTTGAATATGAGTGTACATCTTGTTACCAGTGAAGCTAGGACACAATTAGAAAGTGTGCGTTTGTCTTGTGGATGTATAAACATCTCACATAGAGGATGCATATATGGTGGAATTTTAAACAAACTCACAATTTTTATAACTTTTTAAGGTCCACTTCCACGCTCTAAACAAATTGTAGCTTCGCCACTGTATTTGCGAAAACTAATTTGTAATACCAAGACAGCATGATCAACACTCGTCACTTTAAAATAAATGTAGAGCTTTTTGAGATGTATATATGCAACTTAAACAACGAGAATTGTAGGTCCTCAAAATGCAAGAAATTAGAACACGGCCGGTGAAATGTTTGTCAAACATGCTCGGCTGTCTCGTTAGTCGTTACCTGTGCCACCGAGATTCTCCCTCGCCAACAACCAATTTGGCTTGGGTTTCGAAAAAAAAAAAAAGCCTTGGAAGTGCTGGGTGATCGAGGACAACGAAGCTTGCCGAGGGAACCAAATTTGACGGAGTGGCATGGCGCGCAGCGTTGCTCGTCCCAAGTTTTGATTTTTGAACTTCACCCGGCACGCAGACGCTTTCCCTATAGCGGTGGCGCATTGGAAACCTGTCTCGTCTCAGGCCCAAGCCCGGGGGCCGTGACTCCGGCCACTCCACTCCACTCCACTCCGCCCCCACCTCCACCTCCACGAGGGGCGACCCGAGAACACCACCACCACCGCCCGCCATGTGGCGCCGCCTCCAAACCCTAGCGCCCTCGCTCCGCCGCGCCGCCGCATCGTCGTCCCCGGCCGCTGCCCGCGCCGCGCCCCTCTCCACAGCGCCGGCGGCCGCGTTCCGGCGCACGTCGCCCCTCCTCTCCTCTCTCGGTAAGTCACCGTCCCGTCCGGGCCCTCAGATCTCAAGCGACAGTTAATTCCCCGCTCCTCCGAGCCGATCGGCTTCTTCTGACGGGTTGGTGGTCTGTGTCCGTTCGCGCAGGCGACAATCCTGCGCCCACCAAGGTCGAGGATGTCATGCCGCTCGCCACGGGGCTGGAGCGCGAGGAGCTCGAGGCGGAGCTCCAGGTGAGGACTGAGGAGGGCTCACTTTGGGTTTGGGTTCGGAATCTCCACGTGATTCCGGCGGCATTTGACGTGGGTTTCGCTGCGTTTTATCCAGGGGAAGAAGCGGTTCGACATGGATCCTCCCGTCGGCCCCTTCGGTACTAAGGTGAGGTGCCTGTGCCTGGCTGCCTTCTGCCCTGCGATTTAGCTCTGACTCCGTGAGATCACGCCAGCTGTTTGGTGTGGTGTAGAGAAATGTGCACAGTAGTTTCTTCCTCAAGCTGACTTCTGTTAGAACTGTGTAATTCGATAATTAGAGAATTGCCTGCAGATTATCATATCCAAACCCTGTTTTGCAATTGCTCAATAGAAGGTAGTGCTGTGAAACTGTTAATGTGACATTGCCTCATTGTTGTGATCGGGTCTCCACATTTCAATAATCCTGACAAAAAAAAGGTTTGCTCTGTCCATGGCTAGTGTTCACCTGATCTGCTGGGTGGCCTTTGATCAGTTGAATGAACATTTTGTAGCCTAGATTATTAAGATCGCCACTGCTTACTACTTTCTGTTCCGCAAGGGTCACCAATCCGTTCATTGGCCATCATTTTACATAAAGTCCGTGGTTTCTTTTAACTATTTAAGTGATGGACGGACGCAAAGATACCTTACAAATTTTGAGCTACTGATAGTATCTGTATATATTGCTTCACTTGTTCGCAGAAACTCTTGTGTATGTTACGTGGAAACTTGAAAGTTTTACTGATGCATGACTCATTTGTCAATTGCTGTGTCTAGTTTATCTAAACTCATAGTGAGGTGTGCTAGTGTTTATATGTTGTCTGATTTATACTTGTTAATTTGCTTTGGTTTTGGTGGAACTAGAACTAGACCCTCTTTGGTATCCACTTGTGCTAAGCGCAACTTATGATACATCATTTCACTCCAGTATGGGCATGGTTTTAAGGAAAAAAATGACTCAACAGATACATCTCTAGTTACTGATATTAATATTGTCAATTATAAAGTATTTGATATGTTAGCATGCTTAAGCTGTATTACCTGAAGCTTGATCCAAATCAGTTAGCCAGACACATAAAATCTGTAGGATAGCTGTTTATCACCGACTTGCTGTCACCTGGGAGCATTGCATAAAATATCAGAGTTTGATATGTTTGTGGCTCTTCTATTCTTTCAATCCTGGCATGCCCTCCCATCCACACTGACATTGCCTGTATATTTAGTCTAGATATATGTGCAAGTTCTTGATCTTTCCCTCCCCTTCTATTTTTAACTTTTCTCACTAGAATTTCATGCTGCAAGATTGCTCAATTGTTCTGAACAATATAAAGTATCACCTTAACAAAACAAGTAATAATACACAACTGGGTTGTTGTTTTCACTTGTTTGTGGTTCTGCTATTCCCTAATTCTCAACGAATTAATGCATGTACTCCTATACATACCCTGTCCTAACTACTGACACTGCCTGCATATTAAGTCAAGATATACAGGATCTCTTGATCACTCTCTCCCCTTTTATTTTGGTTTTGCACACCAGACTTTCTGTGCCGCAAGATTGTTCATTTGTTAATTTTGAATTTGCCTGCAGGAGGAACCAGCTGTGATTGAATCCTACTACAACAAGAGAATAGTTGGCTGTCCAGGTGGCGAAGGAGGTACGTCAAGGCTAACCATATATCGCAGTACCTAGTGTTGACTGTTGAGTATGTAACTGACCATAACTGTGCTTATTTGTCCATTGGATTTATTGCAGAGGATGAACACGATGTTGTCTGGTTTTGGTTGCAAAAGGATAAACCACATGAGTGCCCAGTCTGCTCACAGTACTTCGTGGTAACTGAAATCAATGCCTTGATTGATTGTTATAAAAGATGTGCAACAGTTGTTGGTTTTCCTCTGGCTGAAATATTCTTTTGTTCATTTGTGCAGCTCAAGGTCATTGGTGAAGGGGGTGATCCAGATGGCCACGATGATGATGATGAGGATCATCATCACTGAGGCCTTGAGTTGATAAGGATAATAAGAACTTTGTGAAACATGGGTTTGGCCTATCTTTGCAGCATCAGACTGCCCTATAGTGTTGTAATTGATTAGTGTTTAACCATGAAGCAGGCCTGGTGGTGTTTTACACCTACAAAATTTTGTTCAGATCGTCTCATTTCAACCATACAGTTATTTCTGTTTGGATTGTGTTGATAACGATAATAAGAACTTGGTTTGGCCAATCTTTGCAGCATCAGACTGCGACTGCCCGTAAGTGTTGTAATTGATTAGTGTTTGACCATGAAGCAGGCCAGGTGGTGATTTACACCTACAAATTTTGATCAGATCGGTTTATTTAAACCATACAGTTATTTCTGTTTGGAATGTACATTCTCTCTCTGGAGCGCATCAATTGTTTCGGTGTTATATGCTGTTCCTGATTGGGTGGATACTTGTTATTAGCAAAAAAAGAAAGAAAGAAAGATTGGGTGGATATTTACACATAAACAATAGCCATGCATAAGTTCATAACAGAATGCACAAATTCTAAGTGTCATAGACTGGAATACGCAGTACAACGTCATTTTCATCCAGGTCTTATCTACTTATATCGTAAGTTTGCTGCTGCACAAAAATTTACAGCTTTCCCAGGGACCCAGGGTCCACGTATCGCTATGCCAGCAAGAGTTGGGGAGAGACATTGCAACTGCTTCGGTAGTCAGTTCAGCGGTTCACCAGGGGCAGACTCGAAACAATTTGATTTTGCCTGCAAATCAGGAGACTACATCAGCAATTCAACACCATGGAATCGCAAGCATTTCTATCAACGGGAGAAGATTCAAAATCACAAGTGAATACTTCAAATGGGTCAGGAAACTAGGGATCACAAGAACTTGAGCGTATACAAGGGGTATAAAAAGTTCGCCGTCTAGAGCTGACATGATACCTTTTGTGAGCCTAACTTCTATCAGTGGGCAAGCAAATCAAAAGGATCCTATCCGCATACAACTTAAAAATCAAACTAACGATAACCAATCATGTTTATGCACGTGCATTCCTCAAGGCATAACATCAATAAAGATTGAGAAAGAAGAAGAAAAGCAACAAGCTGACAGTTCTGTGGAGCAAATATTAAATGATTGACACACTCTGAGTAAAGCAATTTCTACATATGTCAAGTAGAGGAGAAGAATACCTACAAGAATTAATTAATTTTCGGGCTTAAGAAGTACTGTGGATCCCTGAAGAACCTGACAATCCTCTCTGCCTTTTCAGTGGAAAGATCTGTGTTTTCCAGAATGAATTCCTTGGATGCTTTCGCAATTTCTTCGACTGAGCCAATGGCTTGGGCAAGCTTAAAAAAAAATAAAGACTACATCAGTACAATCTGCAATCCATGGGGAAAAAAAATTCGAGAACAGGCAACTGGTGTTTTTAGTGTGAAATTTGATTATTAGCTACTGGAGAGGTGAGAAACAGATTAGTGCAGGGAAGGTAACAAACTCAATTTGAAGATAAAGCATGCACTCAATTCTTATTTTGGAACAATTGGGCACCTACATCACTACCAATCTGCATTCCATGGAAAAAAAAAATCGAGAACAGGCAACTGGTGTTAAGTGTGAAATTTGACTATTAGCTATTGGAGAGGTGAGAAACAAATTAGTGCAGGGAAGGTATCAGAATTCAATTTGCAAGATAGAGCATGCATTCAATTATTAATCTGGAACAATTGGACACAACCCTACAAGTAAAGTTCCAAAACATGAATCTTATACAGATTAAAGGTACTATGGTTTATTCTTCTAAATTATCGGAAAAATGTGTGCAGATGACAAAGAAAATGGTGATATCCTAGTAACTAAGATATCACAAAATTACACAAACTGCAAAAATAAGTTGAGCAACTCACTGCATTTGCATCATGACTGTCAATACCAGGGATAGAGGTGATCACTCGTAAAAACGAGCCCATGCACTGAACAGCTTGCTCACGCTACAGAGACAAGCAAGAGAATCATTTAGCAACAACATGATCTGTTGCTAGTATATGAGCATGCATCTGGGAACAGAACATACCTCAATTCTCATAGCTGCAGCGATGTCATTCTGCTTGCACACTGAAGAAAACAGACACGTGATCAGTGCCAGCTCATGGTTCAGAACATGAACATGAGTCAGGAACTTGGTAAATGAAATGAAGCAAAGAGGTTTTACCTCCACGAGAATGAGCTATCTTCACAATCTTCTCGAATCCCATCTCTGGATCACAAACAGGCATGAATGTAGGGTGGCCAAGCTCCATGCCATACCTAGAGAATGAGGACAGCAGGAATAAGAACAAACCAACTCAAGTAGAACAAACACTTGTTAGGTAAGTATGACTTAGTGTCACAGTATGTCGGCCCGTACTTGAAGTATGACTGATTGAATGATTCATGCTGCTCTGCGGAGCGGAGGACGACAACGACATAGAGATACTTGAACTGCCTCTTGAGTATATTTACCCTGCAAAAGCGAATTCCATGCACGACACCACCATCACCATCACCAGGCATGCAGTCACCATCAGTGCATAACAGCAAACATAACACGGCCACATAGGGAAGAGACAAGAGCGCGACCTGCGGAGGACCGCAGCTTCCCTTTCAGGAAGCCAGTCCGTCTCGAAGATGAAAGCAACCGACAAGCCCCCATTGTTGAAGAGGAAATCCTGCAACCAAACCCAACCCAATCAACGCCATGCGTATACGCAGCTACACATACAGCACGGCTAAACCAGTGGCATCTCCAGATCGGAGCGCGTACCGGAGAAATCGACAGGAAATTGAGGCGGTACAGGTTGGTAGCGAGGAACGTGGCGATGAAATTGACGAGGTCCGGGCGATGCGTGTCTCTCCACGAGGTGCTCATCATGCACACGCCTCGGCATGGGCTCGCGTCGACCAGGGGCGGCAGCATAGCTAACGCATGGTTAGGGTTGTGCGATTAGATCAGATCCGAACACGGAGCTGGTTTCGGGTGCTGGGCGGCTGGGCACGGCGGCAGGAAGGGAGGACGAGAGAGAGAGTACGCGTACCTGGTGTTGGGCGCTCGGCGCCCGAGAAGTCCTGGCTACGGCCCGGAGGCCTGGCGTAGGGCGGCGGCGCCGGCGCCGGCGGGCGCCCAAACATCGGCGGGCGAGGGGGGAGAGCGCGCGCGCACGCGGGGTGAGCCGTGAGCGGAGAAGAGAAGGCAAAGGTGGGGGACTGGAAATTTGAAATCGGCCTGCTCCTCGATGACGCTGGTCCCCGGCGGAACGATTTTTGGGGTGCTTCACTGAAGCCTGGGCCCGCAGCGACGCGGTTCATTTCGGCCCGGCCGCAAGCTAGCTGGGCCCATATATACTTTCAGGATGATGGTGCATTGTGATATCATGGGCTTAAGATTTTTTTTTTGATATCTCATCTCAGATAGGAGTAGCGTTCATTTTTTTTTTTTGTGAGTGAGAAAGAAAGAAAAAAAAATATTTCGAAATTCCTTTTTTTATTAGATATACTACGTAGCATACATCTGTAGTAGTTTTTTCGATGACTCTAAAAACATCCACGTGTACTAGAATGGAGTAGAAATTAGGTAATCTTTCATGTAGCCCCTCCAACATATGTAGATTGAGCTGGACACGAACAAGTCTGCACCAAAATTATGATGTGTGGCATATATATGTCGCCATGACACAATTTTGTTAGGTCTATATATGTGGGTGTTTTATACTAAATGGAAATAAGCAGCAGATCATAATGACACATAATGTCCCTGCTGCACTGCACATACAGACATGGAGGCGTTGGAGTAGTGTACTCTGCAGCGGTGACGCTGTGACGGAGCAGCCATCGACGAGAGCCGGATGGACAATGCTGATCGCTGAAAGTGAGAAAGGAGCAACAAGGGCGTGCTGCTTAGCCACCCTAAGACTAAGACCGTCGGTTACGTTGAGAGTGTCAGGTAAGCTTATCTTAGGACTCGTCTGGTCTGCTGCTGATCGATCCATTGCTTGTTCGCAACCACCGAGGGGCCACCAGTGCCAGAATCGATCAGAGCATCCGGCATCATCTCCCATGATTGCCAGGTGGAAGCCGACATGATGTTGATGACAGAGAGGAGCCCGCGACACGCCGGGCCCGGGGCATCGATCCATTCATTGCTTCCGACCGACCCACGGCTGGGCTGGCAGGCAGAGTACTAACTAACTACTATGGCTGCTGTACGATCGGCTGTTCCTTTCATTTCCGCCCAACCGCCGTTGCCGGTGTTCCTCCACACTCTCTGGCATGTGAGGGCATTGTTAGGTGCCTGCGATCTCCTGAGAAAGCCCCGGTGAACGATCTTCCAATTCCAATTCCAATTCTGCATGCATGCATACGGAACGGAGTGCACACTTCAGGCGCGCGCTAGCAGTAGCAGTAGCTGACAGCCGCTTCAGGCCCGGCCGCGACCGCGTGGGCATCGGAATCGGTCACCAGCTTGGTCGGCTTCCAATTCCGCCAGTCCGCCACGCATACATAAAACCAACCAGCCCTGCTCACCTCCTCTGCTCTTCTCCGATGACAACAACGCCCGCCTCAAGCGATGCCTCGGCCTCCGGCGCGCCCTCCTCGTCCACGGTCCACCCAGCCACCCGTAGTCCCGTGACGTCCCACTCTCCTCTCCCTCTCCCCACCCATGCATCCAAATGGCCGCTGCTGCTGCTGGCGCTGACCCTCTGCCTCGCCGCCGCGGCCCCGCCGGTCACCGCGGACCCGCCGGAGCGGGAGCGATCGGCGCTACGCGCCTTCCTCTCCGGAACCCCGCACGAGCGTCCGCTCAACTGGTCCACCTCCCTCCCGACGTGTTCCTGGACGGGCGTCCGGTGCGACAACGCCACCAACAACGCGACGGTCACCGAGCTCCACCTCCCGGGGGTGGGCCTCGTCGGCCGCGTGCCCCGCGGCACGCTCTCCCAGCTCCAGAACCTGGAGGTCCTCTCGCTGCGCGACAACCGCCTCGACGGCCCGGTCCCGCCCGACGTGCTCGCGCTCCCGCGCCTCCGCGCGCTCTACCTCCAGCGGAACCTGCTGTCGGGGAACGTCCCGCCGGGGCTCGCGGCAGGGGCGCTCCCCGCGCTCGAGCGCCTCGCGCTGTCGGGTAACCAGCTCTCCGGACCCATGCCGGACGGGCTGCTCGTGGGCATGCCTAGGCTACGGGCGCTCTTGCTCGATCGGAACCGCCTCTCTGGTAACTTGACTGGGAGCTTCATCGGCGGCGGCAGGAGGCTGGAGGCGTTTAATGTCTCGTTCAACGACCTCGACGGACCCATCCCCGCGTCCCTCGCGCGGTTCCCGCCGGACTCGTTCGCTGGCAACCCCGGCCTCTGCGGCGCGCCGCTCGTCAACCGCCCGTGCAGCCCCTCGCCGTCCCCGTCGTCGGCTCCGGGGGAGAAGAAGAAGCGAAGGCTTTCGGGCGCGGCCGTCGTGGCGATCGCGGTGGGGAGCGGCGCGGCGGCGCTGCTAGCGCTGCTCCTCCTGGTCCTGTGCTTGGCGCACCGGCACCGTCGACAGTCAGCGTCGGCGGACGCGAAGGCGACGCCGCCCACGCGCGGGTTCACCCCGTCGACGCCGTCGGGGGACTTCACCTCCTCCTCCAAGGACATCAGCGCCGCAGCAGCGGCCGCGGGTACCGGCGGTGCGGAGCGTGCCCGGCTGGTGTTCGTGGGGAAGCAGGGCCCGGGCCACCTGCGGTACAGCTTCGACCTGGAGGACCTTCTGCGCGCGTCGGCGGAGGTGCTGGGGAAAGGCGGCATGGGCACGTCGTACAAGGCGGTGCTGGAGGAAGGGACCACCGTGGTGGTCAAGCGCCTGCGTGACGTCGCCGCGGCGCGGCGCGAGTTCGCGTCTTGTGTGGAGGCTGCGGCGGCGGCCGCGGCTGAGCATCGGAACCTCGTGCCGCTGCGTGGGTACTACTACTCCAAGGATGAGAAGCTGCTCGTACTTGATTACCTCCCCGGTGGCAGCCTCTCCTCCCTCCTTCACGGTGAGCCATCTGTCTTGATATCTCGGACTAGCTAGCCCATCTCATTCATGATGGTTCTTGCATTGCATTGCCGGTCAGCCGCCATGGCAGGCAGGCAGGCAAGGCATTGCTCTGGGCGAGTAGGAGTAGCTGGCGATGCTTGTTTGATCCTTGTTCTCCTGCTTAGGCAAGGCAGGCACCGAGTGCTAGCTGCTGTTACGTGGTAGGTAGGAGAAAGGTGCGATCGGTTAACTGTGACGCCGGAGGAAGATGCTGGCCGCGATGAATTGGGGCATTTCCGCCGCCGACAGACACGTACTGCCGGCATCATTGCCTGCAACCGATACAGACATGCGAGTAGCTTGTGGTACGAGGACATTAGCAGCAGCGCTCTTGTTTGTCTGCTGCTGCTTCGATCGACCGCTGAATTTTGAGTTTGCTCCGTCTGCACGCAACACGCGGTGTATGCAGTGCACAGCAACGGTTGGTAGTACAGTTTTTCCGATCCAGCTGGCACGTCAAGTATACGTGTACTTCCGACATGCAACAGACTGTATGTAAGTACGTCTAGTACTGTACGGTATGCTAGCTCTCTCAGCTCCTACCCCACGGTACTATACCGTGGAGTGTCAGTAGGACAGTAGTTGCAATCACCACTGTAACATCAAGGATGTCCACTTACAACTTCCAACTCCAAGCGGTACTCTTGTAAAAACAAAATAAATAAATATTCCAAGCAATACGGGCCTCAACTCTGAGGGTTACCACACTAGGTTCAGGTTGGAACAGCAATACTGGTCTTCACTTCACCATCTATCCATGTCTACTCTACGTACATTGCATCAAGGGTCTAAGACTATCCGCACTCATAGACCTCTATATTCAACCTCTAAACAAAATATTTCGTCCCATCAAGATTCTCTTCTCTATACCATTTTCCCCGCACCCATCCAACCTCTATACTATAGGGCCCACTTGTCAAGATTTTTTTTCTTTTTTCTTTTTCCCTTTTTCTCTTCACTTCTCTTTTTCCCCTCTCCTCCCTTATCCACTCGATGGACGCTCCCTTCTCCCTCCGGCCCGGCCTCTTCCTTCTCCCTCCCCGGCCCGGCCATGGCAGAGAGGTGGCGGCCATGGACCTCCACCTCCCCCGTCCTCCTCCACCTGGGCACGGCGGCCCCGGCGAGGCCCTCCCTACCGGCGGCTGGCGAGCAGGGGCGGGCATGGCGAGGCGGCGGGGCCTCCTCATCTGGCTCCGGCGCGGGGAGCGGGCGCGGCCTCCTCCATGGATGGGCGCGCCCGCCGTCGAGCTCCTCTGCTCTCCTGCCCATGCCGCCCAGCGCCGCGGGCCTGGGCCAGGGACGGGGCGAGCTCGGCCCCCGGCCGTGGCGGCGCAGGGCGAGGTCCGAGCGGGCACGAGCTCCCTTCTCCTTTCTCTCTCTGCTCCCCCCCTCTCTCCCTTCTCCTTCAGCGGCGCCAAGCAGGAGCACCGGCAGCGGTCTCCACAGCGGCCTTCTCTCTCCTCGAGCGGGTCCCGCAGCGCCCTTTGCAGTTCGCGCCGTACACCCGCCACAGACACCGTTCGAGAGCCGGACCGCAACCTTGCTGGTCCGTGTAGCGTCCCCAGTGCGGATGGTCTAAATATGCTTCCAAGTCACTGTTGCTCATCGAGTACGATGGTGTAAATTCTTGGTGAAGGTGTGGCGACTGGCGAGGCCTTGTTTCGTTTCGTTCCAATCATCTGACAGTAACTGAGAATCTGAATTTTATGGTTCCGTAGCCATCGCTTATCCGGCGACGGCGTCCTCGGCTTTGAATTCTTGTGGCCATTTGACCATGTGCAATGCACGCCTTCGCTCTGTCGGTTATCAGTTCCACGTACAACAAAATGCACAACAACAGCTGCCATTCAGAAACGAACTGGTCTTCGCTGCTGCCTGGCTAGCCACTGCATTTCCAAAGCCAGCTTCTGAACTGAATATTATTGCTGGATCAGTGTATGAAAACTCTGCCCATGCAAAGTCTATGCTCGCGGCAGGCAAGCCGCGGCTTTGATTCGTCGTTAACGTCAGATGCGCTGTCACGTCGTAGTACGTGTGTTAGTGCTGATGCCTACCAATTCCAATCATCCGGCCGGTATGTTTTTTTTTTTTAATTTCTGTTTGCTGCTCTACCATGCTGCATTATTCGAGGTGATTTATGGAGTTGGTAGTACTCCTACCAGCGATCACAGCAGCAGTGTACCCTGCATTGCTGCTTCTTGGTACATTTGTCGTTTCTCTTTATTATCTTTTATCTGACCCGCCAACTACCGCAACTGCTTTCTTCTCTTCCTTGGCCATTTTGGTGTGCCGCCCCAATGTATTTCAAAGGGGTAGCGGTAGGGCACACTGTGCGTGCAGTGCATCACTGGTGATGACTGCATGGACAGCGACTAAAAGACTCTATCCAGTTACATGATTTTTTTTTTTATTCGTAGATGCTAACACGCTGTGATTTGGACTTGGCAGGGAGCCGCGGCACCGGGCGGACGCCCATGGACTGGGAGGCGCGAACACGAGCCGCGCTGTGCGCCGCGCGCGGCGTGGCCCACCTGCACAGGGCGCACGGCCTGGCGCACGGCGACATCAAGTCGTCCAACCTGCTTCTCCGACCAGACCCCGACGCGGCCGCGCTGTCGGACTACTGCCTCCACCAGCTGTTCCCGCCGGCGCCCGTGCGCCCCGGCGGCAGCACCAGCGGGGGCGGCATCGGCGGCGGGTACCGCGCGCCGGAGCTGGCGGACGCGCGGCGCCCGACGCTGAGGTCCGACGTGTACGCGCTCGGCGTGCTGCTGCTGGAGCTCCTGACGGGGAGGTCCCCCGCGCACCACGCGTCCGGCGTGCTGGACGGCGGCTCCGGCAGCGGCAACGGAGCGCTGGACCTCCCGCGGTGGGTGCAGTCGGTGGTGCGAGAGGAGTGGACGGCCGAGGTGTTCGACCCGGAGCTGGTCCGGACGGGCGGTGGAGGCGGCGGCGCTGCGGAGGAAGAGATGGTGGCGATGCTGCAGGTGGCCATGGCGTGCGTGTCCACCGCGCCCGACGCGCGGCCCGACGCCCACGACGTCGTCAGGATGGTCGAGGAGGTAATCGGCATCGGCGGCCGCACCACCACGGAGGAGAGCAGGGGCGCGTCGGAGGAGGAACGGTCCAGAGGCCCGACGCCGTGACGCCGCCGGACGCCGGTGCAACGTACACACGTCGCGAAATTGCTTCGTTTTGCTCCAATTTTAGCGTTACCTTCATTGTGTAGTGGTATATCTAACTCGGCCTGGCATTATTCGGGAGAAGTAAAAAACAGCCTGCTAGCCTCTCAGGCATCCATTGTTAATCTGTTATGTCAATCGAATAAATATATGCATTTCTCACTCCAATTGTATTGTCCTCCAAGAAAACGCATATTTCAATGGGTCAAAATAGAATACAAGTATACAACTATCCTATACATGAATCAACAAAAGTTGTTACAACGATTTGCATCAATGTCTCTATGTCAAGTTAACACTCCGCAAGCACAACTCTACAAACTGAGATTTCGAATAATTTAAAAACTTTCAAGTTGCTTAGATCACAAAAATTAAAGGTTCTGTGAACCCGATCACTAATAAGTATGAAGAATTGAACCTCCATGAAATTGAACCTTTACGGGCGCTTAGTCGTTGCACATTAGACACAGGATCCGATCCCAAGCAAATATTTATGGGTGGTAATGCTACAGTGCTCTCACTTAGTCCCTTGAATTTTTAACTCAAACAAATCTATAAAAACTCCAAAAAATATGAATCGTTGATTTTCATTTTTTTGAATTAGGTAACTAATTAATTAGTTTAGGAAAAGAAAATTTTTTCTTGAATTTTTCTTGTACCAACATTTAATTTCTGATGAGCACTAAACGATAATGCAAAATTGGAAACTCCATTTCAGAAATATTACGTGCAAAAGGAAAGGGAAATATTTTGCGCAAATGGAAAGGCAAAAAATCCAGCAAAAGCAAATTTGCATGGTTGGCAAATTTGCATCAGCGTCAAATCCCCAAAAGGGAACATAAAAATGGATTAGCACTATATGGTAATAAAATTATGTCAAAGTTTTTTACAAAATAAAAAGATTTATACCACATTTAACTTCCTTTTACCAACGTTTAAAATGTGACTACTAAAATATTACATTATAATTGCACAAACGGAAAAGAAAAATACAGCAAAACATCAAAGCTACACGGTTGCAGTCAAATCGTAAACATTCTGTCGGCTTTGTTTAGCTGAGGTGAAAAGTTAAAAACTTTCCAAGAAACCTTGTCATATCGAATATTTGCACGCATGCATGTTGTATTAAATATAGATAAAAATATAACTAATTATATATTTTGTCTGTAGTTTTAAAGACGAATTTTTTAAACCTACTTAGGTCATAATGAGACAATAATTATCAAATATAAACGAAAGAGCTACAATAGGTTTCAAGGAGAAATTCTAATTCTTGAAACCCTTTAATTTTCTTCTACCAGCACTTTAAAATGTGATGACCACTTAAAAATAATGCAAACTGAAAATTCAAATTCAAAATTATTACTACGGTTGCATAGAAGGAAAGGAAAAAAAAGAAATAAGACAAAACAGCAAGGCTGCTCGCCGGAATGGTTGCAATGTCAAATAAACATCGGCGATGTTTCCTAAAAATCAGATCACAACAACTAGCTATACATTTCTTCTTCTTCTTAAACCCTCCACAAATCCATCGGGCCGCTGGAGTACCGACCAGTTCCAACCATCGTCAGACGATCGTTTCGCAAGCATGGCGGCGGGGTACGGCGAGGACCTCCTGGGCAGAGTGTCGGGGCTGGTGGCGAAGTGCACCCGCGCGACGCCTCCTTCAGCGTAACCACATCGCCGCCGTCTTGCAGAGGAGGAGGAATAACAAGCAGAACCAGACGACGACGTCGACGGCCGGGGTGGCGGGAACCGTGGTGGCGGCGGCGCTGTGCGCTCGGGGCGGCCATCGACAAGGGCCGCATGTTGGCGTCCTCGGCAGCGGCGTCGGGCGGCGAGGCGCTCTGGAGCCGGTGGATCCTGATGGGGGAGCGCTGCCGGCCGCTGGACTTCGCCACGACAAATTGAAAATTCATTTTCATAAATATTACTATGTTTGCGCAAAAGGAAAAAATCCGGCAAATAAATTTGCATGTGGTTATAGAGTCAAATTAAACCCCTAAACATGTGCGCTCTTCCCGAAAAATCATATCACTCACAAATCGGCTCGACAACGAACTAGCCATTTTAACTTTTTTACTTGTCTACTTCAAACTGTTGTTTGAACTATATGATTAACATATAGCACTCAACTTGAAATTCCTTTATTTAAACTTTTCCTTGTAGACTACAATCATACATGTTGCTTTTAATAATTGATAGACCTGATCGCAAAGTTTTCACCACGAGGAAAAGGAAAGGAGAGAAAATGCAAATGTGGAGAGAGCTCAAGTGGATGGGGTTGACTGTGTGTGTGGACCTCCTCCACCTCCCTTTGTTTTATGGTTGGTTCTAATTTCTGAAGAATACCACCCCCCCACCCCCCGCATCCAGCACCTCACCGCCCTCCTATGCATTGAGTGACAAGCGCGAGGTGGACCTGGGCCGTGGGTGTGTCGGGGAGAGACCCATGTTTACTCCGTGGTTGGTCCTTTTTCCCTTTTGTCTTCATGATTTTGTCGTTTTATGCTTTCTCGAGTGACATCTTTTTTTTTTTATAATTCCATTCTATTTGGTTGTAAATTCTGCAAAGTGGAATTCTCCAATACAAGTGGTAATAAAACCATATCATCTACAAAGTGGATCAACACTACATGGTAATAAAATTATGTCACAAAATAAAAGGATTCGCCACATTTAATTTCTTCTACAGTGTTTTAAATGTGACCACTAAAATATTACAAGAGCACACAAATGGAAAAGAAAACAAAAGAATTATACAACAAAACATTTAAGCTACAAATGGTTGTACAATCAAATCCTAAACATCCCACGTGATCAAAATTTTCAAGGATGAACGGTTTAATTTCCTTCTACCAGCATTTGGAAATGTAGTACCATTGAAAGATAATGCAAAATTGAAAATTCAATTTTAGAAATATTACTACACGGCAAAAGGAAAGGAAAATAAGGCGCAAAAAGAAAAAGGAAAGCATAAAAAAGAAAATCTAAAACGACAAATTTGCATGGTTGGCAGAACAACAAATTTGCAATGTTGGCAGAACAACAAATTTGCATGCACAGTCAATCCCCAAAAATAGGCGCTGTTCCGGAAAAATTAGATCACTGACAATCGGCCTAGCCATGTCTTCTCTTCTTAAACCCTCCACACATATATCGGGCCGCCAGACCAGTTCAACCTAATCTATCAATCACACGATCGCCGAGGATCGATGGCGGCGGGCTACGGCGAGGAGCTGATGGGAAGGGTGTCGGGGCTGGTGGCGGAGTGTACCCGGCGCGTGTCGCGCGCGACGCGGCGCCTCCTCCGGCGCCACCACATCGCCGCCGTCTTGCAGAGGAAGAGGAATAACAAGCTGCACCAGACGACGACGTCGACGGGCGGCGGGGCTGTGCGCGCGCTGCGCGGCCATTGACAAGGGCCGCGCGTCGGCGTCGTCATCGTCGGGCGGTGGCGAGGCGCTGTGGAGCCGGCGGATCCTGATGGGGGAGCGCTGCCGGCCGCTGGACTTCGCTGGCGCCATCCACTACGACAGCTTCGGGCGGCTCCTGGCGCGCCCGCCCATGCCGCGCTCCGCGTCCTACCTCTCCTGCCGCTCCTCCTGCGGCCGCAGCACCGCCGACGCCGACGACGCTGACGTCTCCGACGCGAGCTACCACCCGGCCGAGAATGACGACGTCGACTCGCCGTCGTCTAGCTGATCGATGATGGGTGACCTTCGTTACTGCGTAGCTTCTCGTTCTCGTCACGGTTTTCTTGATGTTGATTCTCTCGTCATGGTCGATGGCAAAATCTTCTCTAGAATAAAGTGTACGCCCGCGTACTCCATTCGATTCGATTCGTCGTTGCCAGGGACATTTGAGCATGAACAAGTGTTTATATTATTACTACAAATGGTCATGATTTGATTTTCTAGTATAGCTTGCAAGAAATTCATTCATGGCAATGGCCGCCGCCGGCACTCTCGCTCGATCCATGCATGATCCAGTGCTCCCCACGTGCATTGGGCACCACGAGTCAGATCTCAGTGTGGCAGGCTCAGTCAGAAACACTGCAAGAGGGGGCAATTTTTCCCCGCCTCGCCCGTCGTCGATCGTCCGTGATTGCCAAACGTGGTGATTGAATGAAGGCTTCATTCCTTAATTATGTACATGCATGGTTCTAGCTTAAATCACGTGACACACGTTAATTAAGATGCATATGCTCGCATGGATGCGCCTTGGCGATTGTTTGACTTGACTTCATTGTCCCTTCCTTCATCAATGGGTGTGATTGGTCGATTATATATCTTCCTTCCTTGTACAAGTCATTTGAATACGTGGTTGATTGCTCCTTATCCTTCCTTGATCACACATCTCGCGCGGCCCCTTCCGTCATCTGAAACCCTGCAGCTTCAACTTCACTCAGTTCGCTTTGATCCAATCGTTAGGTCTTTCATTCATTGATTCGGTTAATCTTGTTGCAAGCGTCAAATCCCAGCCATTAGTCTTTCGAGAAATTTAGATATTTGGAGCTACAAATCTTTGTTTGCCATTTGTAACATATTGACTTCCCAAAAATATGACCCGAGACATATGTCACTTACTTTCAGTGCTATTTCTTTTATATCCACTCTCTCTTTTTTTAATAATATTCTATTTCTCGAAAGAATGAAAGACCTAAGGACTGGATCTTGAGAGTCAAATCATCTCAAGTTTGAATAAAATTATAGAAAAAGTATAGAGATTTATGACATTAAATAGATATATAATATAACTAATAAAGAATCTATTAATATTTAGTTGATATCTAAATTATTATTATCTTGTTATATAAATTTAGTTAGACTTGAAATCCTCTTTGAAATTCTTTGACTCTCCAAGATTCTTGCGACTTACAATTTAGGATGGAGGGCAGTATATCTCTCTATTTTTCTTGGTTTCACATGCAAGTGTTGTTTTGTTGTAATAACTTAATCCTTCTTCTATTAATACCCAACAAAGCTTTTGCCGGATGTTAGTCTTTTAAGGGAAAAAAACTTTTTATAAAATTATCCGCATGTGGTAAAGTAAGATGTAAGACCAATATCAATTCACGCAATAGCGCTATATATGTACTTTGTTTCTCTATCACCTTTAATTTGTCGTACCGATCCTAAGCTAGTATCCCTTATATTAATGAACGAATTAATGGTGTGTCAAGAAAATTGCTAAAACCAGGATCGAGAACAACACATGGTCAATCAAGTTATATTAGCACATGTGCAACGACAGCAATTCAGGCTTACAAGCATGCATGCCCAACAGTTTGGTTCATGTACTACACACCTACGACGTAATACGTACACACACAGACCGCCGGACATCGTCAAAGGTCAAAGCCCGCCGCTGCCGGTCCGCCGCCGGCGGCTCTCTACGAGCAACAGGCAGCCTAGTTGTTGTTGTGGCCGTCACCGGCCTTCACCGGCAGCTCCATGCCCGTCGTCGTTCCTCCGCTGCTCTTGGGCGTCGATCGGTAGTAGCAGAAGTAGAGGATCAGTTGCACCAAGCCCAGCAGCGTTCCCATGCCGTTCGGGATCTGCGGTGATTATGCATGTATGCTATAAGTTCATCAGTCAAAGGCAGAAATGATCGAACAGAGGCACCAGAATTTAGACCGATCCACGAACCGTGATGAAGATGTCGAATCTGATGAGCGCGTAGGTGGTCCAGCAGATGCCATTGAGGAAGATCGAGGCACGGATATATGCGCGGAACGGTTGCCTTGGGCTCTGCTGCCTTTCCATGGCTGCTGGGTGCTGGGGTTTTTTTTTTTAATATATATATATAGGCCCCATGCATCTATGGACATGCTAAACTAGCTAGCTGTTTCCGGCGTCCCGGCCGGATAAGATGAGCTAGCTATTGGCAACGTGGACGATGATGGATGCTTCAACGGCGCACGGCCGCTCAATCGGAGGCATACTTATGCATGCATGCAGTTACCGGTAGGTTCCGTGACTAACATGTGGGCCATACACATAACCCTTCCCATAGGATATATCTCATGCATGCAGGTTGTTTAATTATTGCCCACGTACACGTGACTATTTTAGGGCCTTCCAGGTGTCTAGACCACATTTGATCTTTTCAGCAGCAATCCAATTATAAACCCTAGCTTCCACGTCATCTCATGTCCTCTCTGGCCCTCCTACCGGATAATGTTTATTTTCTGCTATGCATAGCCTTCTTGATCTCGCACCCCTCCTATCGCATTGCCGCCTCCATTGGCTTCTTCCCGACCTTGATCCCGAGCAACCATAACAATTCCCCCCCTCTCCTCCTGCATTACCTATTACTGCTCCAATGCGGCCACAACAGCAGTGGAAATGACCACCTTCAATTCCTCTTCTTCCATCGCCTAAACTCTCTCTCTTATGACGACACGGGTGTGGCGGCGCAAGCACACATCACTAGCTATTATCATATTCATTTTCTGATTTGGTCAAAACCTACCGTCACCGCTAATTAGGGATGCCTGCTTTTGTTCATAAATTATAAAAAGAAATGACCCCGTCGATAGGACCCGCTAAGCCCATCGATCAGGCCCGCTAAGCCCATCTACGAACACGTGGTCGCTCGCTAGATGCGCCTTCACCAGATCCGTAGCAAGGGGTGGCACCATGGAATCAAGGTCATCATCGTCGGATCCCACCCCCCTATTTGGAGTGCCACTCCCACTGTTCTTCTAGATGCGCCACCGCCACATGTTGTGGGGCTCACCGCCGCACTTGTGCTGCATCGTCGCCCCAGGAGCTAAACAATAACTTGAATAGTCAGTGAAAGTGGCTGTATCTTCTACTCACCAGATTTTCAATGCCCAATGTGCTAGACTAAAATTGTATTACTATAAGAATCTCCCATCCATGTTGCCTGTCATCTAACTCTTATCGATGTCGGTTATCCAACCAACAATTTGCAAAAAAAAGGATACCCACAATTTTCATGTTCGCTCCTACTAATCCCTTTGCTCAAATGTAAGGAATTCTAGGATTTCTTGAGAAATTAAGGAAATAAAAGTCATCCACATCAAGAGAGAAATACTACTTTTTTTTTTCTTTCTAAAATATAAGTTCCTTCAAGCAATTTTTGGACATATTATGGTTACAACAAATGATTACTATGTTTGGATTAGTGATATATATTAATGTATGTATGGATGTGAAGGTTGCCTTTTAAAGGGTTCTTATTATATGACAACTTCATATATGTAAATATTGACGTAAAACATGGCAATTGTAAGGATAATTGCAATGGCGATGCACTAGCTATATTGCATCGACCTTGGCATTTGCTTGTGTGAAGGAAGAAATTAAATAAATTGGCTTCTAAACCCAAGGAGCTAAATAGAGCTACCATCATCCACCCCTCTCCCTACCATGTAGATCCATGCCAATTTTTTGGACAGTATATATTTTCTAGTGTATATGACAGATTCGCTGTTTAGCGTTTGCCCTTTTTCATTTGTCCCCGGTTTGTAATGTTCTCTTCTTGTTTTAGTCGTGTGTGAGGTTTCTTTTCAGTTTTCTTTTTCTTAATGAAAATTCGCTCACCATGTTCTTGCGATTTCTCAAGGAAAAACACGCGTTCCATCCTTAATTACTTGCTTCTCGTAGAGGCGTGTGGGTGCCAACAACTGATTTTCACTCGTGAATTAGGTGACATTTGCTTTGATTCATTCATTTTGTATTGGCAGACATCCTTCTCGTCTCACTCGAGAACACACTCCTCTGTTTAACCACATGTTTCACTAGTAATGGAAAGTGACAACACTACACCAACACTGCACATGATGGATCAATAAAGTAAAATTTACAACAGCTACTCTACTATGGTTTCTTTGGGGGGCTATGCAGGTCTGATGGAAGTGTGCCTAGCTCGATTGGTAGGGTGAGAGGTGTGATCATGCACCCAACCACCTAAGTTCAAGTCCTCTCTTGGACTGAATTTTGAGTGCCTATTTCTCTTCTTAATGAAAAACCACCTACGAGTTGTTTGGTTCCTATACAGTAACGCAAACGTAAAGGCCAGCTAGTTCAAATCTGTTCCCGCCGGTAACATCTGCAGTTCAATTTCATTTAAGTTTGCGTTTCCATTGGTAGAACCAAACAGCTCACTAGTTCCTCTTAGGTGGGATCCTTTTTTTTTTT
>CM041641.1:1267006-1315121 GCA_023333625.1 Bothriochloa decipiens | reverse complement strand
TCTTTCCTCTTGAGGAACCTGTTAAGGTCATCGATGATGGACTGCTTCAGTTTGCGGTCCATGGCAAGCGTGTCAAATGTAGATGGGTGGTGGAGGTCAATTGCGGACGAATTACCATACTCAGTCATGTGTATCATGAGAGTTCTCTCCTGGGCTTTAATGGCCTTGGCTGTGGCCAAAATTAATGGGAGGTATGATTTGAGGGCTTTGTCCTTGTGCTTCTTGTTGAAGGTTAACTCAGAGAACTGGGACTCGTTCTGACTACCGTTGAGGGAGTCATCTGATTTCTCTCTTCTTTGACGATGATTTGATTTCTCTTTATAGACAAGGCACCACTTGAACTCAATGCCGTCATAAACATCCAGCATCTCGTCACCCTCATCCATGCTGACCATCATCTTGTCATTCTCGTCCATGCTGCTGACGCGCAAGCGCTGCTGGACGTCGGTGTTCATGCGTGTGGCAGAACCTCCTAAATTATATGGCCTACACGTACCTATCATTGTCCCTAAGACCTCTGACAGCCATGCATGTGTTCCAGATAACTTAGAAAGCCCTGTCGGGTGCCCTTAAAGGACCCCGATTAAACCACATTTGACAACTCATACCAGGATCAACAAAGGAGTAGCTACAACATTACAACATTTATTATAAAATATATATCAGAGTGCGAAAGAATAATAAAATTAAATTTATAAAATATATGAATAAGTTAAATTTTTACAAACTTAACTTCAATTGCAGAAGCAGAGAAGAACTACAGAAGACAACTTAGGTAGAGCGCCTAAATCGGGAGGGGACATCCAGATCACATCGAACCCACCGACATGAACTTGATTTGAACAATAATTAGCACCTGCAACAGGGGTTCAACAAACCCTGAGTACAAAAGTACTTGACAAGACTGACCCGACGAAAAAGAGGGGTGAAGACTCAGGAAATGCAGGCTAGAGAGACAAGGTAAGGCTTGTAAGAGATAAGAATTTTTGCAGAAAAGCTTGACAGAAAGTAAAAGCTGTTTTGCTTTAGCTCAAGGTTACCAACCCACTTCATCTTTATTCCTTATCATCATTCAAGTTGTTACTACGATGATGAACAACGATCGAGTCTTCTTCTCCGAGAAGCAACGGCGATTCGAATCCATTTTTATACCCAGCTGGGACCTAGATCTAGATATGCATGAGGCTCCAACCAAAATGCATACCAGACCAAAGATATACCGGGATAACAACCGCAGCCATATATCACCACATGATACACGTGAGCACTTAGACCCAGTGTACCGATATACATGGGAACTTAAACCCACAGTATAACACACTATGACATATGTGGGGGCTCTGACCCACTATATATCACTCCATGACATACCTGGGCTCCAACCCTTAATATATCACTTCATGCATGTGGATTTCTAGTTTCTCGATATCACCAGATCACCATCGACACGGGACCGAGGGCATCAACAGACGGAAACACTCAGAGGGACTCCATTCCCAATGCAAATTACCCGTCCGGACTTGATTTATTAACTAAAAGCATGATTTCAACAAGTAAAGCCATACTCATCTTTTTCATTCTTTTACTTTTGAACACTTAACTAATTAAGCAGGGCTAAGCATAACTAAGCATTTTCCAAAATCAGGTAACAAGGAATATGAAAATAAAATAGGTAATGCAATTGGTAGGTTACCACTCAACTCCTATTACTTAATGCAACATTGCATAACTGAAGCGATAAAAACTTTTATAAAAATAAGGAAGGGTTTAAATGTATCCGGGGCTTGCCTTTGTTGCAGCGGTGGTTAGTTCTCATCGGGATCACAGATGTTAGCTTTGGCACCAACACCATGGATAAAGACTTCAACATCATTGATGGATGTCACCTTCTTGAACATTCTCGTTGGATGGCGTCTTTCTGAACGTTGATCAACACGATCCAATTCACTTTTGAACAACTACACATAATGAAATGATGCATGCTTTAGCATGATGAACTCACGACATGACACGACAATTCATTGGTGAAAGCATAACAAGATTAACTAACTAGCTAATTATAAACTATTTTAAAAGCATTACATAAGATAAATATGAAACTCCACATATACTGAAATCATATAGCCATATTAGGTGTTAACATGACATAGCAGCATCATACAAAGGTAAAGGAACCACATTTTTCATTTATACATTTTTATTACAATTATAAATTACTTAATAAGCAACAAACAAGGTAAATCAAAAGATTAAGCATATGACATCCAATGACCACAATATTTTTACTACAACACACACCAGGCATAAGAAACATGTCATAAAAATTTCAAGTCATTTAGAGCTACACATCAAGGGATATGAATTTTCCTTCTTTTCTATTATTAAATGAAAGACATAAAACATAACTATTTATTTTTCTACAAAACATGGCATGTTTCATATTTTTAATAAAAACTAGGTATCACAAGAAACATAACAAAATTTGGTTCACAAAAAACGGAGTTACGAAACTCCAGATATGAATTTTTGAAGTTTGTGAAAACTGCTACAAACAGGTCCTCGGGGTACTATTCACTTGAGTCACGGACTTCGCAGAAAACACCCTGCCTTTAGTCGAATTCAAGAACGAGGTCCCTGGTCGCAAATAGAAAACAGAGGGCGGCGTCGGGACTGCGATTTCCGACTATGGGGAGGCTTCCCGGCGGCTATGGAGATGTGGAAAAGCATCATGGAGCTTGTGCGCATCCGCTGGTGCCTATGGCTCGGCCGGAGGTGGTCCATGGCCTCCCGGCCACGTGCACAGGCGGCTTGCTGTGACGGTGGCAAAGGCACTGGCGCTCTAGGAGGCTAGCGGTGGCGCGAGCGGCAGGAGGCGTGCACAAGAGCGAGGCGAGCGCGGTGGAGTGATCAACTTGGCCGGAGGCGGCTCAGCGGCGGCGGCGGAGCAGCAGAGCGCAGCGGCAATGGAGGATGAGGGGAAAAAACGGTGGCCGGTGCTCCGCTTTATAGGGAACGTGGTCAAGTTCTCCACGGCGGGCCAGACGGCGTGGCCAAACGATGCACGGCGTCGACGCGGCGGTAGCAGCAGCTCGTGAGTTACTGTTCACAAAAATTACAGAACTGCCACTCATCGAAAATTATAAATTACTCTAAAATCTATATAGGAACTTGAAAATCTCCAAAAATATAATTTGCATAAATTTTCAAGAGCTACATTTTTTATTTAATGAACATTTCCAAATTATTCTTAGATTTTAAAAATAAATTCAAATTCAAAAGGGGAATAAAATCCTAAAAATAAATATTTGAAATTACTTTTGATTTTTTAATAAAACTTAAAAATCTTAAAATATATGAAATGTTCAGCTTATCAAACCAAACACTTTTCATAGAGAAAGTTTTCTCAAATTTTGAATAATTTTTTAAATATGAATTTAAATTGAAAAGGGGACAAGTGTTAGAAAACTGTATTTTTAAATTTATTCAAAATTATTTTTAGAAACTTGAAAAACTTTGAATACCAAAATTGTAGCTCTTGTCAAGATCTATAAACCATATTTTGAGAGTATCTCCTAATTCCTTATATATTTTAAAATATAGAAAAATGGATAAAACAGTGTTTTGAAAATAGTTTTTGAATTAGCAATCAACTCATCATTTCATGTATAAAACAAAGCACCACATAAAAGATATAATTAGAATATGAATGCATTTATGACATGATGCTCAATGATTATACTTGATAATGTACTTGATTATAATTTTAATTGCTTATTAACATCTAGGATGTTACAATGCGCGTGGCAAGGTAGGTCTTCACAGCGCAGTAGACGTAGTTGTTGGCCAGCCCATCATTCTTCTTCTCGACTATGATGGTGTGGTCCGACGCTGTCCGCAAGCGCAGGTACCCAAAGCCGGAGAATAGCAGCCCACGCAGCTCGGGCGGGACCACCTCGTTCACCACGCTGCGCACTAGCATCATGGACGCAGCGACAGATGCCGCGGTGGTGAGGGCCTTCTTATAGGACTCGAAGGCCTTGTCGTAGGACGCCATTATGGTGAGCTGAGTTCTTGCACCCTACTCTTCTTGCTTGGTGTGGAACAGTAAGATTGGGGTGAGGGTGAGGCTGGCTTGCTGTCTTGCAAAGGAAGGAGAGTAGGAGGAGAACTTGGGGTTTGGCCGGGATTGGTGGCTTTTATAGGCGTGAATGAGTTGGGAGCGGTCGAGTGATGAGACTTCGTCTAAAAGGAATAGATTATGTCACTATAATCCTCCAAAACAATAGCTTATTTATTACGCTCTTCCAACTCCCTTGAGTGCGGTCAGAGAAGTGAAAATGGGCGTCACACACATATGCATTACCACATAGCTGGACCTGTGCCCAACTGTGAATAATAAATCTCTTTTGATTAGTTCGTGTAAATGATGGAGGCTTTTTTTATGCAAGGTCTTTTAACATGCCTTTTGTTGATGAAGTGCGAATAAGAACCTTCCTTTTTGTCAGCTGCTCTGGTTCCTTCCAGCCGTTGACAGCCCACCAAATTTGAATAATATATCCTACTGGATCTTATTCGGAGTTCACACACTGCAGACTGCACTGCATCCAGTAGAAATGAAATGAGAAGACAAATTGTGGCTGCATTTCTTTTGTTGTTTATTGTATTTCGATTTTTATTGTACTGCCTTGGCATCCAAGCTTCCTTCTGAAACGGTAGCCTGCTGATTTCTCCGCAGAGTGCTGTGCGCCGCAACGCTGAACTGGAATGGAGGAGTGGGAGTGCCAGGAAGCTTCTGCCGTCGATCAGGTCAAGTCAGGTCTCCGCTTGTTCACTCCCACTACCAGATCCCGGGGCTGGGGCGTCTGCTGGAATGGTAATGGACGCGTTTCCTGCCCGGCGAAGGAGCCTGATACTGACGTGGTTGGTCAACGTGAACGCGTTCCGTGCCTGCCAAGGAGCCTGACGTGGTTGGTCTACGTCATATTAGTATGTTTTGCATAAATTCTAATCATAAGATTGCTTATAATTTTAGGACGGAGTGCGTAGATAAGTATCCGTGTTCTTTCTGTCTTTGCCAGTTTTGCTCCCTCCTTGCAAAAGTTGCAAGTGACTGTACCCATGTGTGTGTTAGAAATAGAAATGGAACGCCAAGTCAAAAGCATGGATGTTTTTTTCTTTTTTTTTTTTTGAAGCAAACAAAAAAACCTAGTACAAACATCATAATAACACATAGCAAGTGCAAACATCAGTGTCTTAGTGGACACGTTAAGACTCAAACAGACTTTGAACCATGTGCATATATGATGAGATACTCAAGAAGTAACAGCTTCTGATCCCACTCGGCTACACCCTTCCTTGTGCTCCAAAGGAGCTGACTTGGACGTAGCGGCAGTAGCAGCTCGGAATTCCTTGAGGTCAGCTCGCATCTCTTGGAGGCAGTTGAGGATGTCGAAACAAACTGCCATGAAATCTTCTTCTAACTTGTCGACCGTTGTCCCTTTCTCAGTACTTGTACCATTGCTCTGCCGCTGCTTTCATATGGCCTGCTGCTGTTTGGATGATCTGAGCTAGAGCAACACTATCTTCATCAGCTCTAATAATAATATTCATGAGCCTCTCAAAAGGCCAACGGATCTGTCTCTTATCTTCTCCAACCCGGCGTAAACTGCGAGACCCAAGAGGCCAACGCCACCGATACAGAGCGAAAGCTTTGGCGTGCCATAGATGACGACGAAGATCCTCAATTGTTTTATCCTTGTCGCCTGTTGTGGTGTTGGTATGGAGTTCCACGATTCTTCGTATTGTACTCGAAAAAGATTCTTCGTTTGTAGGTGTGTCTCCAAGAGGAGACTGTTTTTTGGAATCCTTGGATGCTACATCACTATTTTTTTCTCTTCTATAATATGGTACACCTCATTCAAATCTGAGGTAACCCCCAGAAAACAATAATAAAAACAAAACAAAAAAAGAATATTCGCACCCCAAGAACAAGAAGGCAGGCAACAACCACGAGAGAACGATCCACTTTGCTTATGCTCTGGGCCTTAACTTATATGCCGATACGATCCGCTTCGCTACCAAGCTGGCCCCAAGGTCCTGTTGGGCCGTTTGTCCACAGCTCACGGCCCGCGAAAAGGGAAGGAGAAGAACGGCCCATCGACAGGACCGCCTGTCGAGTCGTCGCTCTCTCGTGTACCCCGCCCCCCCACGACGGCCACTGCTGCCTCGCATCGGGGCATTGGGGCATCGGCATCGCGTGCTCCAGTGCCAAGCTAAAAATTCCCCAACTCGCGTCGCCAGTGTGCGTGCCCAGTGCCCCGTCCCAAAACCCCCAGCGCGGCGGCGAGCGATGGCGGGGTCCGCGGCCGACGCGGAGCAGGAGCAGAAGCGGGCGGCGGCGGCGGCGTACGACTACGAGGGCGACGCGCGCTGGGCCGACTACTGGTCCAACGTCCTCGTCCCGCCCAACCTCGCCGCCCTCCCCGACGTCGTCGACCACTTCAAGCGCAAGTTCTACCAGCGCTACATCGTGAGTTCCACTTCCACCGCTGCCGACGCCGCCGCCCTTCCACCTGCCTTGGAGTTCCGTGATGCTTTCCCCCCTCGCCGCCGATGTTCCCCGACCCGTCCGCGCACGCTGTGTAGTCGTATTAATTTAGGATCTGACGCGCTTTCCGTACGGAAAGGCAGTCCTGCTAAACTCATGTCTGGGGTTTGCTAGCTTGTCGTGCTGAGGTCCAGATTGCAGGAGCCTGCTTTGTAGCGTCGGGTTTATACGCTGGACTGCTGGTTGCAGCGAGTGGCTGAGCAGAGATCCAGTCGCGGCGCGCTGCTTTGCTTAGCTGCTGACGGTCTGCTTGCTTACTTAGACTATTACTTGAACATGGCATGTTCGAACATGGCATGTTCGATCGATTCCATGTGTCGCTTGCTTTCCAACCCTGGGTGCTTGTGCTACTCCTTAAAGCTTGTGATTTCATTATGGGGAATGCAACATGCTCCTTCTTAGTTAGTAAGTCTGTTTTTTAGGAAATTCTTAGTTAGTAAGTTAATTATCCATACAACCCAACTGGAACTAAATTGGGTGGGCGACGGCGCATGGAGGTGCGCGTGCGCTCCCCCGCCCGGTGCTGACACGTGGACAGGAATTATCATCTTGCGGCAGATGTGGATTGGACCATGTAGAAGTTACGCTGATGTCGCCCGGAGCCAAGCAGTTGCGGTGGATATTTGCTGTGGGAGGAGCCGACATGCTGGCCATTATGTTAGAACAGAGGGCCACGTGGCAGCATCTGGCAGGGGGAGCGCATACAGCCTCCATGCGCCCGTCGCCCATCCAATTTATTTCCATAAGTTGAGTCAGGATACTGTTATGCAGGCAGGGCCACAGAACAAGTTTGTTTGTATGCAGACTTAAGAAAATGGAAAACAAATTCTTTCCATTTGCTTTTGCACACCATTTTGAGTTG
Source organism: Bothriochloa decipiens (assembly GCA_023333625.1). Lineage (NCBI taxonomy): Eukaryota > Viridiplantae > Streptophyta > Magnoliopsida > Poales > Poaceae > Bothriochloa > Bothriochloa decipiens. The sequence continues at coordinate 1,307,652 of CM041641.1, read as the reverse complement.
ATATCAACGCTTGTGTCCCACTGAACGTTGGCGCGCTTTCCATACGGAAACGCCGTCCTGCTAAACTCACGTGCTGGGGTTTGCTTTATCTTGTCGAGTTGTCGTGTTCAGGTCCAAATTGCAGCAGCATGTCTGGTAGTGTCGGTTTTATACGCTGGACTGCTGTTTGCAGTGAGTGGCTGAGCAGAGATCCAGTAGCGGCGTGCTGCTTTGCGGTGATGGTCTGCTTGCTTACTGTAGACAGCACTTGAACACGGCATGCTCGATCGATTCCATGTGTTGCTTGCTTCCAACCCTGGGTGAAGCTTGTTATTTCATTGTGGGAATGCAACATGCTCCTTCTTACTAGTTACTAAGTTTATTATGCATAAACCCATCTATAAGTTGGGTTCTATGTGTGGGTTAAGCCTAGTTCTAAGTTACCATTATCTAGTCAAATTACCTAGTTACCAAGTTACTATTCAGTCATAGTAGTTTCAGCTTGCTTAGTACTCAAGTACCATAGGCATCTTGGCAGCCAAGTTGATCTTGGTAGAATATGCTCTATAGAGCTTCTTGTGTCCCAAGTTTGCTTTACTATATAATGAGAAGAAGGCCTAGGCCAAACTTGCCCTCTGGCAGTACCCAAAACCCCTCTCTTGTGTGCTTTGATTCCAACACTATGGCACTGCCTGCACAACTAAATAACAGTATCCTCTTCCTTTTTTTTGGCACAAAAAAAAAGATGCTATTATGCAGTTGTGCAGGCAGGACCATAGAACAAGTTTGTTTGTACACACGTACTTTAAAATGAATACCAAATTCTTGCCATTTGCATTTGCACACAATTTATCATCCAAACTCAAAAGAGTGAAGCAATACGGTCGTTTATATTGATTTGTCCCTCCTTTGGTTTGACAGGACCATGATCTGGTCGTTGAGCCGAGGTCATTCACCGGTTCCACTCAGCCCAGCAGGCCAGATGTAAGGTCTTCATCTTCGTCATCCAGTGAGAACGTCAGGGCACGTAATTCAGGTAAATCATGTACGTTTTGGACACCCATCGGTTTCTGTAATAGTATCACATGTATCTGTTAACTGGATCGATTTCTTGTGTAGGATCTACTTCGAGGTCAGCGCCTCCGCCGCCGCCACCAACACAAACAGACAGTGCTGCCAACCCTTTACGGTTCGATGCACGGACTATACATTTCTCTATCAACGCATGGGTAAGGGATAAGCCACTCTTTTCTTTGGTTTACTGAATTGTTAATTATGTGTGCCAAAAATGCTAGCTGGTTCTTCAACTTCTGTTGTTCTGCTTGTTTCTATGACAATCCTTGTGGGCATTTCATTGGGAAACTCTCTTTATTCTCTACCGCTGATATCAGCCTGTCGTTTTTACTTTGTTGCTTGTGGGCATGACCGAAATATTGTTTCAGATACTTGTGGTTGCTGGTCTGGGAATGCTTCCTATTTTGCCAAAACACCTTTCTGACAGAGCTTGCAAACTTTCACTACTGGGAACAATATTGTCGTCAGGATACTCTCTATACAGTACTTATGGGGTAATTACCTGCCTATTTGAAGAATGAGTAATTCATATAAAGTTCCCCGGATTCTTTTTGGATGATGTGACTTTGATTAATTTTTCTGTTATGTGTACAGAAACCAAGAGCATGGAACATGCCAGCAATTCAAGCTTGGTTGCAGTCTGTACTTGCAACCAAGGATTTTATCCATTTAATGTTCTCTTCTATGCTCTTCACATCTCAATTGCACTTGAAGAGTAAGACACACCTTTTCTCCTGCAAATTCATGTCTCTGATGTCTGCTTTTGCTGCTTTTGGATATGCCTGCCTCATCATCATCATAATTTTATATCTGTCACAGTTGCTGCACTACCTGTGCTTTGCTGGTCACTTGATCATGTTGCCAGATTCCTAAGGCGTAACTTTGCTCGATCCTCTTTCTATAGGTAACTGTATGTGGATTCGTTTCTGTATCCTTGGCACAATCAGTATCCAGTTCCCATTTCTCAATACCCTGTCGATGCCTTTTTTCAGGCAATACCTGGAAGAGCCTTGTCTTTGGGTAGAGACAAATAATACTACACTGAGCCTCCTTAGTTCAAATGCTGAAATTGCCTTGGGTTTTCTTCTGATCATATCACTTCTCTCGTATGTATATTCAGATTCCCTTACTGTTCTGAAGTTTTAATTTGATCTTAGGAACTACAGTACATCTTTGACCTTTACCCTTTCGTGTTGCAGGTGGCGCCGTAGCATAATTCAGACATTCTTGTACTGGCAGGTGAGTTATCCCCCAAAAGTTCAGGCTCCCCTTTTTGTATTTCTTCTCTTGCTTGCATGCTGTTTTGCTGCATGTAATCCCCGACCTCTATCTCTGGCCAAATGTAATCCCCTTTTGCGGTATTGTTTCAATTCCAAGAGATCCAATTTATCTTCTGTCTTGCTTTTTGTCCATCGACAGCCAGATATAATTTGGTCAACAATAGCAACTAGGTTATTAGCTATAGCCATTGTCTGTTAGGTGTATTACTGCTCTTTCCCAAGTAACTTGTAATAACCGTCAGCACACACACTGCATTGCTTACCAGTGCCCTTCACATGCTTGTATATTCTGCAGGTGTTGAAGCTGATGTACCGTGCTCCTGTGACATCCAGCTATCACCAGAGCGCCTGGGCGAAAATTGGCAGTATTGTGAATCCATACATCCACCGCTACGCCCCATTCCTCCAGACGCCCATTTCTGCGATCCAAAGATGGTGGTTCAGGTAGAGAGATAGGCGGGTAAAAGAAATCATGTATCTGCTGCTGAATCGTTACTTGCCTGGGTGGTTAAGGCAGCTACACAGAACATACCACAACTTTGTAATATATACAATGTTGAATCGTTACTTGCCTAGGTGGTTAAGGCAGCAGTGCACTTTGTAATATATACAATGTTTGCGGGATGACTGATATCCCAGAATGCTGTAGGGCCTTATCGTAACAAGAAGGTTTGGTTATGCCTGTAGACTGAGGTTGCAGTAATGAAACAATGTTGATTCCGTGGGCTAATTGTAACTATGTTCCATGCTTTCCATCCACTGGCAGTATATGCACATTAGTTGTTCGGCACCATTTTTTTTTTGTTTCCTTCTTAGCTCTGCCAAGGCGTCAGTTTAAGGCTTTGTTTGGTTCCAATAGGACTAGAGAGTAATTTTTAATCTCTTGTATAGTTCCTAAATTGTCAAAAATAGAGACTAATTGGATAGTCCCTGGCAGTCTCTAGTCCCAGGAACAAACAGGCCCTAGGTTGGGTCCAGCCCAAGGCCATTTGGGGGCAGGCTGCAGTCCTACGAATACGGAACCCTAGATAAAATCCATTCGTCTCCTCCCTCCCTCGCCGCCGGGCCAGATCCCCTCGCACACACCGCCATCGACGCCGCCAGCAGCCCAGACCAACCCCCACACCGCCGCCGGCCACGCGGCCGGTGTGCTCAGCGCTTCTGCCCTGCCGTGCGGGAGCAATTCGTCGAACAGCTTGAGGCGCGCCGCGCGAGGCAGGGCAACCTGGCCTTGACCCTAAACCACGCACTCCAGCTGTTCGACGAATGCCTCCTCCACGCCAGGGCTTGCCACGGCTATCCCTGCCTTCAACCACCTTCTCGGCCATGTGTTCGCCGCTTTGACTTGCAAGGTGGATAGAAACGGATATTTGCTCATAGGGCAGGCTGATGTATATATCTATATGATTTATGATTTACAGGTCCAGCATGGCTATGACTTCGGTTACCATTCGTCGTAAGATTGGAACATGATTTATCTTTCGTCGTCTGATCTCCACTTCTAGTTTAAGATGAGAACATGGGTTTTCTCATTCGTTGTCTGATCTCCACGTCGAGTTTATTTAAGATGATAACATGAGTCTTTCTTTTGTGGATGATAACCGGAAAGATGAGATTGAAAAGGTTATGCGTTTTGAGCTTCTTGCTCTTCCTGCTCATGGAGCAAAAGTATTGGGACCGTGTCTGATTAATATGTCTTCTGAAGATCTGAAACAAAACTGTTTTTGAGTAGGTTGGAGAAGCCCTGGATGTGAGTACTTGCCTCCTTTGTCTGGTTTAGGGTTTGTGCTTGTTTTATTCTGCAATTCATTGTTACTTTTTTATGTCCTGGATGTGAGTACTGCCTCCTTTGTCTGGTTTAGGGTTTGTGTTTGTTTTATTCTGGAATTCATCATTACTTTTTTATGCAAGTGCCAATGCAAGGAAAGGGGGAAAAGAGCTGTATGCATTTGGTAATAAATGTGATAAAACCAGCATCTGCTAGCGAGATCGTCCAAGATAGGAGTAGGAAACTAAGTTGAAAATTATGATCATGTACTTATTTTTTGTTTAGTTCTGTGAAGACTGTTAGACAAGCAAAATAGATGGATGTATGATAAGCTCACATCCGCTTGCTATTTTAAAAAGTAAGTTTTGCAGCAGTTGCACTGTTGGACTTAGTGAAATTTAAATCAGTTTGAGAGATAACAAGGTACAAGGTTATCTGATATCTGATTACACTGATGAGTTGAAAATGTAGAATGCCAGAACCTTATGTTTATTTATACTTTCTGAAACCAGAATACTTCCAGAAACCAGAAGTCCAACATGATCATTTCATAACTTGCATATGGCTAAATGCCTTTGTTGATTTCATATTATCCAAACTTAGTTTTGCAACCCAGAGAATGTGAATACATGCTAGTACTGTCGGTTACGTGTTACACTTGATTAACTCTTATACATTTTGTGCTTTGATACTAGCTAGATGTTTGGACCCTATTATTTTTTTGTTCTTGTTACAGTTATAGGAATAGCGACTCTCTTACAAGCTAAAGGACAGGCCACTTGTTGGTAAGGCACTCCATGATTTGACACATGAGCATTTCATAAGCGCAGTGGAAGAATTTTGATCTGTTGCAATGATGTTTCTTTCCCTTGGTCTTCTGCCAGACCACGGTTGGGCAGTTGCAGTGGTGGATCCAGCTCTTGTGGAAAGCGGCAGAGGGGAGTTGATAGTAATAGCAACAACAGCCGAAGGGGTGTTATAACGTCCATATTGATGCCTGTAGATGTTGCTTTTAGCACTCAGAAGTAGACCCTTGGTGCCTAGCACTTTGAATATTTCTTCTGTTGCATTACCATGCTCGGCATTAGATAATGCTGGAAACTGTGGTCTAGTAATTTTCTTTTTCTCTGATGTGTCTTGGCAAGCTGCTGTTATTTGAATGACAATACTGCAAGTGCCAGATGCTGTCTATTATGCCGTGGCATTCTATTTGTGCGTCAAGCTTGAATAAGCTTGTTGTGTTTGCTGCTGAAGAAGTGTACTCTTTTGCCATGTTCAGTTAACTCAATGTGGTGGGTAAAATGTCAACCAATCACCACCTCTAGATTAAGAGGCGAGTAACAAGATTTGCTGTGCCTTTAATTGTTATTAATCTTGACGATTTGCTTGTGAATTCGTGCTGTGCCTTTGATCATTATTAATCTTGACGATTTGCTTGTGAATTCATGCAACTAGCGTCGATATGACAAAAGTGATCACTCAAAAAGTGAATTTAGTGCGTGCTGATCTTGATATGGCATGCCAATTTTGTTGGAGTGATTATTCTGTCCTGCGCTCTAATGATCTGAATGATGAAATTCTCTAGAGAAATGTCCGCTTCAACATCAAGTTTATCGTTTGCTGGAGGGACAATGAGTCAAATAATGTGGTTATTTTCTTTGCTTACTATTCTAATTCTTGCTGATACGTACAAACCATGAACGGAAATTCAAAATATTTTTAGACTCTGCGGTACATAAGTATGTGATTGGAGGGGGAAAAAAGGAAAAGAAAAGAAAAGAAAAAACAGTCAGGAGGCGTTGAAGTTGGGGCCTCATTAGCGCCCAGTAGAGGCTCAACGTCTCCCAAAAGGCACTTATATACTATCTCGTGCATAGAATTGTTCTGAGTTCTGTTTGGTAGCAGTTCTTTTCTGCTTAGTACTCTGTTCGTTTGTGATTCTAGTAGGATTTCGCTCAATGCCGCTGCATCTGTGAATTTTTTTTTTGAAACAAAAATCAAGAGCCTTGAATGCTTTTTTGTTGTTTTAGAAGAAAGGCTTGCGCTTATACTTGGCACCACTTAACTCATATTCATTACAGAGCATAAACAGATCTGCAAAGAAGAGGCTGACCCCAGGTAGAGTGCAGCAACTAACGATTCCAGTTTCTAAAACTTGCTAAACTAAGCCAAACCAGAAACAAAGCCAAAACCAGCACTACGGGAGCTGTTGCAGTGATATTCCCATTTGCTTTTCCTTGGTTTTCTTTGCATATCCCTTGTTGTCGCAAATGTTATTCGACGTGCTCAACAGGATGGATTATCTCGTGGATTGATGATGATCAATGTTACCTAATCGATTTGGCCACTTGGGCTGCAATGCAATGTAAAGCCGCATGATTCTTTGTTGCCCGTAGCTAGGGACGCAGCCAGGACCTCCCCTCCCGGTTCTGAAGACACATGTTGGTGCCCTGGTTCAGCAAGTCATGTACTGTCTGGACTACTGGCAGCATTAAAGATTTTCCATGTCGTTACCTGGGCGTTCCCGTTCTCAGCAGTACAGTATTCAATCTGCACCGCAGCGGATGAGCAGCTCCTGATTCCCATGTGCTTTGAGTCGAATGATGCAGCTGCGTGTTATAACCGATGCAAGTATACTAGTAGTAATTATAATTTGCACGATGACTCAACCTAAGAGTTGTGTGCTGGTGCTTATGATGGCAACAAGGTTAATGTATTTATGCCTGTAAACTCTAGATGCAGCAGGACCCTACCTGCAGAAGTACATGTGTCTTAATTCTTGTGCTTTGCAGAGTTTTGGAGGAAAAGCTACAGCCTACACAAGGATCATACCGCACCAAAAAAATTTAAAAAAACAAGAATGTTGCTGCCCAGGATCGAACTGGAGACCTTCAGTGTGTAAGACTGACGTGATAACCACTACACCACAGCAACTTTGATGTCTTGTGTTTCAAGATAACGTTATTTATTTATTATATGTAGCGACAGCTAAAACGCCGATAAGAAATTACGAATTGCAGTCAAGTACTGCTCGTTCTCTGATTCCCCTGCACTTTATTTTTGGCGGAGAGAGACGAAGAGAATCTGAGTGGGTGCTGAAAGAGGACGGAACTAAATATCTGATGACGAGAAGAGAAATACTCCTACTCGTAGAAAAGATCCCAATTCGCTTTCAGCCAAGATCGTCTTTTCCCCTGCTGCCAAGGTCCAACCAAACTGGAGGCGGCTTGGATAGGGCTCCCAGCATTTCTATCCCTCAGTCTCCCTGTCCGTTCCTTCACTCCCAGTCCCAGCTGCCATTGTTGCAACACGTACAGGCACAGCACAGCACAGTACAGGAGGAAAAATAATAAAGAAGCTGTACTACCTGTATGGGTTTGCAGATGATCCATGGCAGGCCCTGCGCCTCTTGCTATCCCTCGTCGTCGTCGTCGTCGTCGTCCTCCTCCTCCTCCTCCTCCTCCTCGTGGATGATGCAGGCCATGCCCCCGAAACAGCCTCACCATCCAAGTCAGTGCTCATCTGCTCCTCAACTCTAATCACACCTGCATTTCCTGATTCCTGCTGTCATCCTGTGCTGTATGCAATTCTCTATTGATTGATGACATACAAGATTACTGTTGTTGTCACGGACTGACGCCTGACGGTAGGTTGGCAATGTACAGTAATACCTTCCTTTGCTTTTCTTCCAAAACGAACTGACGAAGGACATGCATGCATGACTCGTGATTGACTCTGGTTTTTTTTTTTCATTCCAATTAAAACGAAGGTCATGGTCTTGATTGACTGAATATTGGCGTGTTCTTGCCATTTCTGGCGTTGTTTACAGTGAATGGAGGGAAGCCAATTTTCTCTGAATCCCTTGCAGCACTGGCCATGCATCTCCTGCTAAAACGTCGCAGAGACCGTAGCAGCAGGGACATTGCGTCTTCATCCGGCGTGCTCCAAATCACAGAGAACAAATCAGCTGCGGCCAACTTAACAAAACACAAGGTCCGTCCTGTAACTCCTGTTTCATATCCCTCCCTCCGTGATCAGCAAGGTTTTTTCTTTCTTTTTTAGAAGAAAAAGGTGTTTTCTTTCTTCCTATTTGTTGTTGGTATATTTACAGTAAGAACTGCAGGTGATGAGTGCAGAAAGGAAGCTCCTTGATGACGCTTTTGACAGAACTAGTGCACAGCATGAGCGCTGGATGGATGAAGACACATCGTTCTGGATGGACAGAGATAACACGAGCAGCAATTTGCAGTACGGTTTGTTAATGCAGAACCTTCAGGAGTTGGAGACGAGTTTGGCTGGTAAAGACTTGGAGATGCTGGAGAACGACATCCTTGTGCACATCGAGCAGCTTGGAGCTCTGAAACCGTTCAACGCGTCTATGAACAGTGCTACCCTGCTAGACACCCTGACACATGATCTGTCAGACAGCTCTCTGCTTGACCAAATTATCAAGTTTGATCCAGAGACGACTCCTCTGGATGAGGAGCAAGAAGGTAGCGAAGTGGTCGTCGTCCGGAGTGGCAAGAGTCAGGAGAGGAAGCTGAAGAGAGTGAGAGCGTCAGAGAAAGGAACCAGGATCTCAGTGAAAGTGAATCCACGAAGATCCAAGAAATCACGGAAGGCGAGTAGCAGCCAGTTTATATCAGAGTGGAAAAGTCACCCAGGACGAAGAAGGATCATTGTGCGTGAGCAATCAGCGCTGCTAGCGACCATCAAGGTACTACTGCTACTGCTATGTATATCAAACATCATTCTTATATACCTTTATTACTGCTGAAAAAGAACATTACAATTTACAGCATTTAATTCTGCAGGAATGTGCAAGCCTTGAGAAGATAAGGGAGAAGATGGTGAAGGAAGGGCAGGAGGTGAGCTACCACAGGTGGGCAGAGGTAGCTGGAGTGGACGAGGCAGAGCTGATGAGCAGGCTGCAGGCAGGTTACTGCTGCCGGGAGAGGCTGCTGGTGACCACCGAGTGGCTCGTCAGGTGCATCGCAAGATCATACACCGGCATGGGGACGGCATTGGACGATCTGCTTCAGGTCAGGTTCATTGGAACATGCACAACACTATTGCATCATCAGTCACCATTCTGATTATGTGCGACTGATGAGCTTGTTTGGTCACTGTTGCATCGAAATGACATCGATCGATCGCTGCAGGCTGGGAAGATGGGCGTTCTTGACGGCGCCGAGAAGTTCGACACCCGGAAGGGGTGCAGGTTCTCCACGTACGTAAAGTACTGGATCAGGAAAGGGATGCTCGCTCTCCTCGCTGAAAATTCAGGAGTCACCCTGCTGCCGGTACGCCGATATGTTTTCCGCTTCGTTTCCTGTCAGCAAACCTTTAATTTTGCCACTGAACTGATCACTGATTCACAATGCAAGTGCAGGCAAGAATGGAGAGCATCATGCGCAGGGTGAAGGAGGCGCGGCGCGGGATCCGGTACAGCCAGAGCAGGAACCCGTCGGACTCGGAGGTCGCCGACGCCGTCGGCGTGTCGGTGGCCAACGTGCGGCTGGCGCGCAAGTGCTCCCGCCGGCCGGTCTCGCTCTACTCGGAGATCGCGATCGGGCAGGACGCCAAGTACGCGGAGGTGATCCCGGACGAGACGGCGGCGGCGTCGGAGGCGCCCGACGAGGCGGCGCTGTTCCGGGGCCAGCTGAGGGAGCGCCTGCTGCTGGTGCTGGGCCGGCTGCCCGCGCGGGAGGGACACGTGCTGAGGCTCCGGCACGGGCTCGAGGACGGCCGGTGCAGGTCCCTGGAGGAGATCGGCGGCATGTACCGCGTGTCCAAGGAGTGGATCAGGAAGATCGAGAAGTCGGCCATGGCCAGGCTCAGGGACGACGACGACGTGCGTCGCGACCTCCATGACTTCGTCTTCTGATGCGCTCTAAAAATTTTAGCCACAGTATCAGAAGCTGTGTACGTAGTACAATACTCCTATACACACCAACTATACAGAGGTATACATATACGATAGAAAATCTGTGAATGTTGGAAAACGCAGTAAATTAATTGAGCTGATGGGATTTATCAATAATGTTCAGGCGACGCCACTTTATTTTGAGTCCTTTTCTCCTTCGTTTTTTTCCATAAAAAACAATATGCCCAGGGAACAGAATAGCAAAAACAAAATAAAAACAACGGCGGCGCAAATACGAGTGAGTTCACACTTGACACCTTGCGCCCTGTGCCCTTGTTCCTCTCGCTGGACGCTGGGTGGCGGCGCGCAGGTCGGCAGCGCGCTGCGCCGCCGGCGCCATCACCGCTCGGCTTCGGGCCTTCGGCCCATCCAATCCACCTTTTCCAGCCACCACACAAGTAAAATACCATTCACAGCATCTTGCGCCCTCCCTGTTCCTCTCGCTGGTTGCGCAGGTGCGCTACGCCGCCGGCGCCATCGCCGTTCAGCCCATCCACTCCACCTCTCCTCCACCACACAAGGACACAAGGCATGCCGCGAGGGATCAGGCCTGCCCGCCGCACGTGCGTAGAGCTGGAGCGGATCATCGTAGAGCGGCACCGATCCGGGAGCCTCGGCCGAGAGGACGCGCTCAAGCTGTTTGATGAATTGCTTCCTCAGGCCAGGCCCGCCTCGGTGTATGCCTTCACTCGTGTCCTCACTGTCGTCGCTCGCGCGGACTCCTGCTTCGCTCGCTGTGTCCCTTTTCAATACCATGGTCCGCGCTGGCGTCAATAAGATGGCAGCCAACGCTTGCACCTTTGGCATCCTCATCCGCTGCTTCTGCATTGTTGGCCGCTTGGACCTTGCCTTCGCTGCCTTTGGCCAGCTCCTCAAGACGGGATGGAGGGTGCATGTAAAGGCCCTCAACCAGCTAATCAAGGGTCTCTGTGATGGCCAGAGAACGGGAGATGCAATGGATATAGTGCTCAGACGAATGCCAGAGCTTGGTTGGACACCTGATATTTTCTCCTACAACATTCTCATCAAGGGTCTCTGTGATGGCAAGAGGACGAGTGACGCAACGGATATAGTACTCAGGCGAATGGCGGAGCATGTCTGCACACCTGATGTTATCTCCTACACCACTCTCATCAAAGGACTCTGCAACGAGAAGAAGAGTCAAGCAGCTCTCAAGGTGCTGCGTCACATGACGGCTGATGACGGATACAACTGCCCTCCCAATGTGATATCATATACCACAGTCATTGATGGCTTCTTTAAAGAAGGTGAGGTCGACAAAGCTTACACCCTGTTTCATGATATGTTGGGTCAGGGGATCCCAGCTAATCTTGTGACATACAACTCTGCCATTGATGGCCTGCGCAAGGCTCAAGCAATGGACAAGGCTGAAGCAGCCCTACAACAGATGTTTGATAAAGGTGTTATGCCGGATAGTTGGTCATATAACAGTCTGATCCATGGGTATTGCTCTTTAGGACAGTTGGAAGAGGCAGTGAGGCTGCTCAAAAAGATGTCTGGAAGTGGTCTTCAACCGGATGTTGTCGCTTACAGTCTGCTGATAGAATATTATTGCAAGATTGGAAGATGCACAGAAGCTAGGAGTATCTTTGATTCAATGGTCAGGAGGGGTCAAAAACCCAATGCTACCACCTACTGCAGTCTGCTTCATGGGTACGCCATCAAAGGAGCTCTTGTTGACATGCATGACCTCCTTGATTTGATGATTCGAAACGGCGTTCCTCTTGAACATCGTGTCTTCAACATCCGGATACGTGCATACGCTAAACATGCAACAGTGGATAAGGCAATGGCAGCCTTTGTAGAAATGCGACAGAAAGGTTTGAGGCCAAATGTAGTCAATTACAGCACGATCATTGACATTCTTTGCAAGACAGGCAGAGTGGAGGATGCTGTGTCCCATTTCAATCAGATGGTCAGTGAAGGGTTGTCTCCTAACATCATAACTTTTACCTCACTTATACATGGTCTCTGTACAATTAGTGAATGGAAGAAGGTTGAGGAACTGGCTTTTGAAATGATCAATAGGGGCATCCATCCCAATACCATATTCCTGACGCAATAATGGACAGCCTATGCAAAGAAGGAAGGGTTATGGAAGCACAGGATTTTTTTGAACGGATGATACACATTGGTGTGAAACCAAATGTTGTTTCTTATACTATACTGATAGATGGGTATTGCTTAGATGGGAAGATGGATAAATCGTTTAAGCTACTTGATCATATGGTGTCAATTGGCTTGCGACCTGACAATAAAAAGGGGCGTACCCAGTGCCGTAGGCTCCCGCACTGCGGGGTCTGGGGAAGGGAAAATAGCCAGCAACCATCCCTGCACAAATGTACAGAGGCTGGGGCTTGAACCCTGGACCTCTTGGTCACAGACGGTAAAGCTCTACCGCTTGCACCAGAGCTTGCGACCTGACAATGTGACTTATAATGCTTTGCTTAATGGCTACTGTAATAATGGAAGGGTTGATGATGCAGTAGCTCTTTACAGAGAAATGTTTAGCAAGGATGTTAAACCTAATTCTATTACGTATAACATAATGTTGCACGGGTTATTTCAGGCTAGAAGGATTGTTGCTGCAAGGGAATTCTACATGAGAATGATTGACAGCAGAACACAGTTGGCAATCAACACATACAACATAGTTCTTGGAGGACTCTGTAAAAATAGTTGTGTTGATGAAGCGCTGAATATTTTTGAGGGCTTGCGTTCAAAAGAATTTCAGCTTGAGGTTTGGACTTTCAATATAATGATTGATGGATTGCTGAAAGTTGGTAGGAATGATGAAGCAAAGGGCCTGTTTTCGGCTATGATGCTCAGTGGTCCATTGCCTAATAGAATAACTTACAGCTTAATGATACAATGTCATATAGAAGAAGGTTTGTTGGAGGAGTCTGATGAGCTTTTTCTATCTATGGAGAAGAATGGCTGTGCTGCCAACTCACGTATGCTTAATGCCATAGTTAGAAGACTACTTGAAAAAGGAGATGTGAGAAGGGCTGGAACCTACCTTGCCAAAATTGATGAGAAGAACTTCTCCATTGAAGCTTCAACTGCTTCATTGCTGATGTCTATTATTTCAGAGAGGAAGTATCAGACAGAAGTGAAGTTTCTTCCTCAAAAATATCATTCGTTCGTGGAACCTAGGGATGATTGAGATCTTTTTCCTAGTTTTACTGTGCTTACTAGACATTACAGATTGATAACGTAGAGTACATGGTCTCTTGTCCTCTAAATGTTATATTAGCAAGGTGCCACCTCCTGCAACCTTTCTTAATCATAAGTTGGACTGAATTTAAACTCCAGAGATGAAATCATTTCTATCTGTTCTTGCCTTCTTGGTATTGCCACGAAAAGGTATTTTTACACTAAGACTTGCAGGTGGGTGAATAAAGGAAGCTCCTTGATGACGGTGACAGAACTAGTGTACAGTATGACGGCTGGATTGATAAAGAGACATAGGTCTGGATGGACAGGAATCACACGAAAAGCAATTTGCAGTATCGCTTGCTAATGCAGAACCTTCAGGAATTGGAGACGAGTTTGGATGGTAACGACTTGAAGATGCTGGAGTCTTTGTGCGCATTGAGTAGCTTGGAGCTCTGAGATTGTTTACTGCTTCTATGACCAGGGTCTCGGTAAAAGTGAATACACCAAAACTCAGAAAATCACGGAAGGCGAGTAGCAGACAGTTTATATCCAACTGGAAAAGTCACCCAAGACGAAGGAGCATTGTGTGTGAGCAATCAGCACTGCTAGAGACAATCAAGGTACTGTATTATGTGAAGCAGAATTCTTGTCTTCACTGGTGAATTAGAATTACGTTACAGCAGAGAATGCATGTCATATTCTTCAGGCTCTTTTTTTTAAAGCCACCAGCAAGAATTTTGCTGGGCATGTATTAATAGAGAATAATATTCTTCAGGCTCTTGGTTTGGTTTATTTGACTACTTTTTTCATATATGTTTGTTGACCTGCATTCAGGAATGTGCAAGGCTTGAGAAGATGGTGAAGGAGGGGCAGGAGGTGAGCTACCACAGGTGGGCAGATGCAGCTGTAGCGGATGAGGCAGAGCTGAATAGCAGGCTGCAGGCAGGTTACTGTTGCTGAGAGAAGCTGCTGGTGACCATCAAGTGGCTAGTCAGGTACGCTGCGAGAACATACACTGGGACGGGGGACGGCCTTGGACAATCTGCTTCAGGTTCTTTTGTATATCGAACACACAGCTATACTTGCCGCTGGATATTCATCCCCAAATGCAAATCCTCACCCGTGTTAATTGGGGAGGGTATGGGTAGAAATAAAATCCCCATTCTGATCTGGACGTGGGAGGATAATATCCACCTTAATCGTTTAGCATCCATTAACCTGCTCATGTACTCCACCTTCAGGCACATGCAAACTCCTGCTTGGCCAGCTCAAACTCCGACCGTGCGCTAATTCCCTGCAGCTGCTAATGCTTGTGCTGCTTCTCTCTTATCAATTGGATATTCAAAACCCATAGGAGATTATCCATTTTATCTGGGTATGGGGTTTTTAGTACGCATGGGTATGGACAATAGGCAGGTGTGGACATGGATGCCCCGTATCCTCCCCAAGGGCAGCTATACACACAGCACCATTGCATTGCATGATTGCATCTTCATCAGTCACCATTACTTTTGACGATTGAGTCCTGTTTATTTTTTTATTTTTTTTATTTACATAGTAGTATCATATAAATGAATTAGATTATGTGTGGGTGACTGATTAACTTGTTTGGTTAATGTTGGATGGAAACGGCGTCGATCGCTGCATGCAGGCTGGGAAGATGGGCGTCCTTGATAGCGTGGAGCAGTTTGACAGCCAGAAGGAAGGGGTGGGTGTATTAGACATAATCTGCTACCACCCATCTCTCTAGCCTCGACATAGCCTGCTCGAGGGTCAAAAGCTGTGGCAGGGCATGGCGATAGATCATTCCAGTCACTGTAGAACCATCACCAGCAAGTAGTAGGGTGATGTGTGCATAGTATTAGGAGTAGTTGAGGGTTGTGGAGAGCCATACCCCTTTGTACCTTGTAGTAGGTAGAGACTTGTATATATACTATGCAATTCAATGGAAAAGGTAGCTTCTTTGCCACTAGATTTCAGTTCACGAGTGTGTTCTGTGTGGGTGTGCGGAAGAGAGCTCCAGCTCGTCTTCTTCCTTGGTCCAGAGAGGGGGTCGAGGAGGAATCGGGGGGGGGGGGGGGCAAACGGGTCCTGCCCGCCTCGACGGTGCTAGGTCGAGGGGTCGAGCAGGAGTTGCTCGACTCGGTAGTGCTAGGATCTAGCGCCAACACATGGTATCAGAGCCGTACAACGTCGTTAGGCTTCACCGCCGGCGATGTCAACCTCTGGTGCAGGTCAGCCGGGCGCAGGGACGAGCGCTGGGGGCCAGGTGCTCGTTCCGCAGCCGGTGGAGGTGCGCGTGGTGAGGGAGTTCGGCGGGACCAGTTTCCTGGCCGATGCTCACCCGCACCAACTACGGCGAGTGGGCTGTGCAGATGAAGTGGAAGCTGCGCACCCAGAAATAGTGGGCGGCCGTGGAGACTCGCAACACTGGAGAGGATGTGGAGGTGGGCATCATGGAGGCGCTCATGGCGTCCACTCCGAGCGAGTTCCACGAGGCGCTCGGGGCCAAGCAGACGACGAAGGAGGCGTGGGAGATGCTGGAGTCGTTCCGCGTCGGCTCGGATCGAGCCATGCGGGCCAAGGCTCAGCAGCTGCGCCGGGAGTTCAAGGACATCTGGTTCAAGTCCGGGGAGTCGGTGGAGGACTTCGCGCTGCGTCTTCAGTCGCTCGCGAGCCAGCTGGCCACCTACGGCAAGCCGCTGGAGGACGAGGATCTCGTCAGCAAGCTGCTCTGCATGGTACCTCCCAAGTACTCGCAGCTCGCCATGTCCATCGAGACAATGCTGGACATCTCCACTTTGTTCCTCGAGGATGTGGCAGGGAGGCTGCGGGTGGTGGAGAGCCGCGGTCTTGCGACGCCGGAGAAGGAGAAGCCCAAGCTGATGCTGACCGAGGAGGAGTGGACGGCGCGGATGAAGGAGAAGCGCTGGTCTGGGGAAGCCTTGAGCCGCGGCGCTGGTGACCGTGGCGGAAACAGCGACAAGAAGCAGGGAAAGGCTCCGGCAGACAAGAAGAAGGGAAAGAAGAAGACCGTTGCCCCCAACGCTTGCCGGAAGTGCGGCAAGGTGGGGCACTGGGCACGCGAGTTGCCCGGAGAGGAAGGAGAAGAAGAAGGAGGCGCACCTGGCTCAGGACGACAGCGATGACGAGCAGGCGCTCTTGATGGGTGAGTACTGCGCTTTGCAGGAAGGCGAAGCAAGGGAGGCGGAGGTGGAGCAGAGGACTGCCCCGTAGGCCGTCGAACTTGACGAGCCGCAGGCGCAGGCACATTTGGGCACAGTCGGCGACGAGAAGGAGCAGCGGTGGTACCTCGACTCTGGTGCAAGCAACCATATGACTAGTTGCCGCGCCGCCTTCACCGACCTCGACGTGAACAAGACCGGCACGGTCAAGTTTGGGGATGGCTCGCGGGTGGATATCCGCGGGCAAGGCACGGTCGTCTTCCGGTGCCGTAACGGGGAGCAGCGCGCGTTGACGGACGTGTACTACATTCCCCAGCTCCGCTCGAGCATTGTAAGTCTGGGCCAGCTTGACGAGCGCGGGGCGGAGGTGCTGATCTGCGACGGTGTTCTGCGGATCAGGGACAAGGAGCGGCGTCTTCTCGCCAAGGTAACGTGCTCCAAGAATCGTCTCTATCTTCTTGATTTGAAGATGGAGCATCCTGTGTGCCTGGCGGCGGCATGCACACAGGAGCCATGGTTGTGGCATGGCCGTTTCGGCCACCTGAGCTTCGACGCCCTGGGTCGACTCGGGAGAATGGTGACCGGGCTTCCGCAGATCGAGCATGCCAGGGAGCTGTGCGACAGCTGCCTGGCAGGGAAGCAGAGGCGACTGCCGTTCCTGAAGACAGTGAGGTACCGCGCGGCGGATCCTCTTGAGTTGGTCCAGGGGACCTCTGTGGGCCAATCACGCCAGCGACTCACGACGGACGGAGGTATTTCCTCCTGCTCGTGGATGACTGCAGCCGCTACATGTGGCTGCAGCTCCTGACAAGCAAGAGTGACGCGGCGGACGCCATCAAGCGCGTCAAGGCGCAGGCGGAGGCGGAGTGCGGGAAGCGGCTGCGGGTGCTCTCAACCGACCGCGGTGGTGAATTCACGGCGCACGAGTTCGCCGAGTACTGCGTGGAGGAGGGGGTGGGTCGACATTTCACCGCACCCTACTTGCTGCAGCTGAACGGCGTCATGGAGCGCCGGAATCAGACCATCGTCGGCATGGCGCGGTCGATGATGAAGGCCAAGGGGATGCCGGCGGCGTTCTGGGAGAGGCGGTCACCACCGCCGTGCACATCCTCAACCGGTCGCCAACCAAAGCCTTCGAGGGAAAGACGCCGTACGAGGCGTGGCACGAGCGCAAGCCTAATGTCTCGTACCTTCATACCTTCGGCTGCATCGGCCACGTGAAGGTCACCAAGCCGGGCCTCGGCAAGCTGGAGGACAGGAGCACGCGCATGGTGTTCCTTGCCTACGAGGAGGGGTTGAAGGCCTATCGGCTGTACGACCTACTTGGCGGCAAGGTGGTTGTGTCCCGGGATGTGGTTTTCAACGAGACTGCGTCGTGGACTTGGGACAGGCCGGAAGCGGGAGGCCTTGAGCAAGGCGACGGCGGGCTCTGCGACACGTTTATCGTGGAGCAGATGGTCATCCATGGCACCAGCGAGGCTGAGGAGGCGCTGAGGGACGGGGAAGTCGAAGCAGAGGAACCATTGGCGGCTGGGGTGGAGGAGCCACCTAGTCCGCTCGGAGCAGAGTTCCCTGGCCGCACTTCGAGTCGACGGTCAACCCCTCGACGGGAGGCCTCGGCTGACGGACGGACTTCGGCTGCGAACGACCCTGCCTCAATTGCGGGTCGGGAAGCCTCGAACCAGGCACTGGAGGCCTCGATCGCGGGACCGGGGGTCTCGACGGCTGGCGGAACTTCTCCGCTGCGGACGACCCCGGCCTCGACCACGGGACGGGGGCCTCGACCGCTAGCGGAACTTCTCCGCTGCGGACGACCCCGGCCTCGATCGCGGGACGGGGGGCCTCGACCGTTGGCCGAACTTCTCCGCTGCGGACGACCCCAGCCTCGACCCCGGGACGGGGGGCCTCGACCGCTGTCGGAACATCTCCGCTGCGGATGACCCCGGCCTCGACCCCGGGACGGGGGGCCTCGACCGCTGACAGAACCCCTCCGCTGCGGACGACCCCGGCTCGAAGGACAACGGCGGCGGTGGAAAGCGTGGAATACGCGACTCCACCATCCAACGTCTCGGATTTCGTGGCGCCTACCACGAAGGAAAGGAGGTGCAATTCCGCCGGATCGACAACATCGTCGACGACGCGGAGGCGTCTGGTCCGGCGGCGCGACTCCTCGACGACGACCATACTCTGCTCTTGTTGAGTGCAGAGGAGCCGACCACGTTCACCGTTGCGGAGCGCGATGCAGCGTGGCGGAAGGCGATGCTGGAGGAGATGAAGGCCATCGAGGAGAACGAGACCTGGGAACTAGTCGATCCGCCGGCTGGTTGCCGGCCGATCGGACTCAAGTGGGTCTTCAAGGTGAAGCGAGATGAGCGCGGGGCCGTGGTGAAGCACAAGGCGCGCCTCGTCGCTCGAGGGTTCGTGAAACGCGAAGGGGTCGACTTCGAAGAGGTCTTTGCCCCCATCGCACGCATGGAGTCGGTGCAACTCCTGCTCGCCCTCGCTGCTACCAAGGAGTGGCAGGTTCACCACCTCGACGTCAAGTCAGCGTTCCTCAACGGGGACCTGGCCGAGACGGTCTACGTCAAGCAGGTGCCAGGACTCGTCGTCAAGGGCGCGGAAAGGAAGGTGCTGCGGCTGCGTAAGGCCCTCTACGGCCTGCGCTAGGCCCCGCGGGCATGGAATGGCAAGCTCGACGCCACCATGGCTGAGCTCGGGTTCGGGAGGTGCGCCGCGGAGCACGCACTGTACACCCGCCGACGGGGGAAGGAACATCTCATCGTTGGGGTGTACGTCGATGACCTCATCGTCACCGGCGCGCGGGCTTAGCACATCACCAATTTCAAAGAGGAGATGGCCGCACGGTTTCGGATGAGCGATTTGGGTGTCCTGTCTTACTACCTCGGCATCAAGGTAAGGTAGGGGAAGGACGCCATCAGGCTGGGGCAGCGCGCCTACGCGCAGAAGCTGCTCGAGCGGGCGGGCGTGGCAGGCTGCAAGGCTGTGGCCACGCCAATGGAGGAGCGCATCAAGCTCTCGAGGCAAAGCACCGCGGCGAAGGTGGATGCTACGCTCTACCGGAGCATTGTCGGGGGGCTGCGCTGGCTGACTCACACACGACCGAACATCGTGCTCGCGGTGGGCTATGTGAGCAGGTTTATGGAGGATCCGCGGGAGGACCATTGGACGGCGGTCAAGCGCTTGTTGCGCTACGTCCAGGGCACGGCGGAGTGGGGAATCGTCTTCCCCAAGCGCGACGGGCTTCAGCTGTCCGTTTTCAGCAAAGCACCGCCGGAGACCAAGAAGGGTGCGCTGGGGCTCACGGCGTTTAGCAACGCGGACATGGCAGGCGATGTGGATGGATGACGGAGCAGCTCGGGCGTGCTCGTCTTCCTCGGTGGAATGCCAATCACCTGGCAGTCGCTGAAACAGAAGATGGTGGCCTTGTCTACATGCGAGGCAGAGTACGTGGCGACGGCCACGGCGGCGTGCCAGGTGGTCTGGCTGCGACGGTTGCTGAGCGAGCTCACTGGTGTTGAGGCTCGGCCGCCGACGCTCAAGGTGGACAACCAGCCAGTAATCGCGCTGGCAAAGAACCCTGTCCTCCACGACAGAAGCAAGCACATCGATGTGAAGTTTCACTTCCTTCGTGATTGCATCGATGGAGGGCAGCTGGTCATCGAGTTCGTCGACACTGGTCGGCAGCTCGCTGACATCCTCACCAAGTCACTCGGGCGTCTTCGGTTCCAGGAGCTGAGGAAGATGATTGGCATGGTGGAGGTCATGGACTAGCAACAAAATTAGGAAAAGATTGTTAAACATAATCTGCTGTCACCCATCTCTCTAGCCTCGACATGGCCTGCTCGAGGGTCAAAAGGTGTGGCAGGGTATGGCGATAGGTCATTCCAGTCACTGTAGAACCATCACCAGCAGGTAGTGAGGTGATGTGTGCATAGTAGTAGGAGTAGTTGAGGGTTGTGGAGAGCCATACCCCTTTGTATCTTTAGTAGGTAGAGACTTGTATTTATACTATGCAATTCAATGAAAAATGTAGCTTCTTTGCCACCAGATTTTAGTTCGCGAGTGTGTTTTGTGTGGGTGTGCGGAAGAGAGCTCCAGCTCGTATTCTTCCTTGGTCCAGAGAGAGGGTCGAGGAGGAATCGAGGGGGAGTCGATCGGTTCCTGCCAACCTCGACGGTGCTAGATCGAAGGGTCGAGCTGGAGCTGCTTGACTCGGTGGTGCTAGGATCTAGCGCCAACAGGGTGCAGGTTCTCCATGTACGCCAAGTACTGGATCAAGAAAGGAAGCTCGACTGAAAATTCAGGAGTCACTCTGCTGCCTGTACGCCTCTCTCTGTCTCTCTCTGCAACCATCTGCTAGCTTCTGTTGCCGACATGTTTTCCAGTTTGCTTCGTGTTAGCAGCCGTTTTGGCTTTTGCAACCGAACTGATCACAGATTCACAAGCGTAGGCAAGAACGGAGAGCAAGAGCATCATCCGCAAGGAGAAGGAAGCGCGCCGTGGGATCCGGTACAGCCTCAGCCTGGGCAGGAACCCGGCTGGACTCAGAAATGGCCGCCGCAGTAGACGTGTAATGTAGCCAACGTCTCTCTCCTCGGAGATCAGGATCGGGCAGCATGCCAAGTTCGCGGCACGTACCCTTGAGCTCCACCATTGTTACATACATGTTTGTAACACTTGGGCAGGGCAAAGTCTGACGACGAACGCTGGCTGTCTTTTCTAGTTCAGGAGGTGATCCCGGACGAGTCGGCGGCGTCTCCGGAAACTCCGGACAAGGCCGCAGGCCTTCCGGGGCAGCTGAGGGAGAGGCTGCTGCACGGGCTGGAGGACGACCGGTGGAGATGAGCGGCATGTACCGCGTTGATCTCAAAAAGACCTCCACACGACTTTGTCTGCCGCTTCTGATTAAGAGCGCACTGCAATTTTAACGACAGTATTATAAACTGATGAAGCCGTGTACGGTAGTATAAACAGGCATGTTTTACTCATGGTTGCGGCCTTATGGGCATTAAATTAATTGAGTTGATGGGATTTATCAATAATGTTCCATCAATAATCACTTTATTTTGCATCCTTTTTTATATTTTTTTTGTGCACCGGTCCGAGTCCGGGCAACGCCTGCTTTTTTTCAAAAAAGAAAAACACGATGTTCAGGAAACAAAAATAAATGAAAACTAGAAAAGACTACAGACAACTGCGGGGCAATTCTACAGTCCACACCCCTGTTTTCATATGGTATTATCGAGGCTAGTCGTATGACCACCAATCAAACGACTAATCGCGATTACTCGTCGATCAGGGTTGATTAGTCGGTCCTGATCGATCTAGTCAGCTGGTCGGATATTTAGTCGTCTTTGTGGCTGGATGACCTGATCGACCATGTATATACTACATATATATGATATTATGGTATAAATATATGTAATCATGTCCATTATGAATCATTACCATGGCTGCTGCTTGCTGATGCCTTGCTAATGCCTGATGGTGACTGTTGACTGTCATTCCTGACTCACAAACATACTTCTCAAACCCTAATGGGCTGGCCAAGGTGGACCAAGTTCTCACTTGTCCCTACATAATGGCCTAACTAATCATCCGACAAGATTTATCGGACGACTAATCGTAATTAGTTACGATTAGTCAGACGATAAGATAACTAATCGAACAAATCGAATCGAACGGTCTCATCGAGTACCATAAGGTCGTCCGATATGAAAATAGGGGTCCACACTACTAGTACGCTGTACACTACACACCTTGCGTCCTATTCCCTCTCCCTCTCGCTGGGTGACGGCGAGCAGCTGCGCGGTTCGCTGCGCCGCCGGCGCCAACGCGATTCAGCTTCGGCCCATCCACTACTCCACCTTTCCTCCGACCGCACAGGTCAAATACCAATACCATTCACAGCATCTTGCGCCCTGTTCCTCTCGCTGGCTGCGTAGGTACGCTACGCCGCCGCCGGTGCCAACGCCGTTCCGTCCATCCACTCCACCTCTCCTCCCACCACACAAGGGCACAAGGCATGTCGCGAGGGATCAGGCCTGGCCGCCGCACGTGCCAGGAGCTGGAGTTGGATCATCGTCGAGCGGCACCGCTCGGGGAGCCTTGGCCGAGACGACGCGCTCAACCTGTTCGATGAATTGCTTCCACAGGCCAGGTCGGCCTCGGTGCGCGCCTTCAACCGGGTCCTCACCGTCGTCGCTCGCGCGGACTCGTCATCGTCACCGCGTCACAGTGCTTCGATCGCCGTGTCCCTTTTCAACACCATGGCCCGGGATGGCCTTAATAAGGTGGCCGCAGACATTTGCACCTTTGGCATCCTCATCCGTTGCTTCTGTACTGTCGGCCGCTTGGACCTCGCCTTTGCTGCTTTTGGCCAGGTCATCAAGATGGGATGGAGGCAGCAGGTGATGACTCTCAACCAGCTAACCAAGGGCCTATGTGATGGCAATTTGACGAGCGACGCAATGGATATAGTGTTCAGAAGAATGCTGGAGCTTGGCTGCACGCCTGATGTTGTCTCCTACAACACTCTCATCAAGGGGCTCTGCACCGAGAAGAAGAGTCAAGAGGCTCTCGAACTGCTTCATCACATGATGACTGATCACGGATGCAACTGTCCTCCCAATGTGGTGTCATATAACACGGTCATCGATGGCTTCTTTAAAGAAGGCAAGGTTGACAAAGCTTACACCCTGTTTCATGAAATGCTGGGTCAGGGATTTCCTCAACCTGATCTTGTCACATACAACTCAGTCATTGATGGCATGTGCAAGGCTCAAGCAATGGACAAGGCTGAAGCAGTCCTAGAACAGATGTTTGATAAAGGTGTTTCCCCCGATAGTTGGTCATATAATAGTCTGATCCATGGGTATTGCTCTTTAGGACAGTTGGAAGAGGCAGTGAGGCTGCTAAAAAAGATGTCTGGAGGTGGTCTTCAACCGGATGTTGTCACTTACAATCTGCTGATAGACTATTACTGCAAGATTGGAAGATACACAGAAGTTAGGAACATCTTCGATTCAATTGCCTGGAGGGGTCAAAAACCCAATGTTGCCACCTACCACAGTCTGCTTCATGGCTACGCCACCAAAGGAGCTCTTGTTGATATGCATAATCTGCTCGATTTGATGATTCGAGACGGCATTCCTCTTGAACACCGTGTCTTCAACATCCTGATACGTGCATACGCTGAACATGAAACAGTGGATAAGGCAATGGCTGCATTTATAGAAATGCGACAGAAAGGTTTGAGGCCAAATGTAGTCAACTACAACACGGTAATTGACATTCTTTGCAAGACAGGCAGAATGGAGGATGCTGTGTCCCATTTCAATCAGATGGTCAGTGAAGGTTTATCTCCTGATATCATACCTGATATCATAAGTTTTACCTCACTAATACATGGTCTCTGTACCATTGGTGAATGGAAGAACGTTGAGGAACTGGCTTTTGAAATGATCACTAGGGGCATCCATCCCAATGCCATATTCCTGAACACAGTAATGGACAACCTATGCAAAGAAGGAAGGGTTCTAGAAGCACATGAGTTCTTTGATCGGATCATACACATTGGTGTGAAAGCAGATGTTGTTTCATATACTATACTGATAGATGGATATTGCTTAGATGGAAAGATGAATGAAGCAGTTAAGCAACTTCGTCATATGGTCTCCATTGGCTTGCGACCTAACCATTTTAGTTACACTGCTTTGCTTAGTGGCTACTGTAAGAATGGAAGGATTGATGATGCACTGGCTATTTATAGAGAAATGTTGAGCAAACATGTTAAACCTAATGCTATTACATATAATGTAATATTGCATGGGCTATTTCGCGCTGGAAGGGTTGTTGCTGCAAGGGAATTTTACATGAAAATCGTTGACAGCGGAACACAGTTGGGAATCGACACATACAACATAGTTCTTGGAGGACTCTATGAAAATAATTGCGTTGATGAGGCGTTGAGAATGTTTCAGGGCTTGCGTTCAAAAGAATTTCAGCTTGAGGTTTGGACTTTCAATATAATGATTGATGGCTTGCTGAAAGTTGGCAGGAAGGACAAAGCCAAGGGGCTGTTTTCGGCTATCTTGCCCAGTGGTCTAGTGCCTGATGCAATAAGCTACTGCTTAATGATAGACAGTCATATAGAAGAAGGTCTGTTGGAGGAGTCAGATGAGCTTTTTCTATCTATGGAGAAGAATGGTTGTGCTGCCAACTCACGTATTCTAAATGCCATAGTTAGAAAACTATTCGAAAATGGAGATGTTAGAAGGGCTGGGACCTACCTTACCAAAATTGATGAGAAGGACTTCTCCCTTGAAGCTTCCACTGCTGCATTGCTGGTTTCTATTGTTTCAGAGAGGAAGTATCAGAAAGAAGTGAAGTTTCTTCCTGAAAAATATCAATCTTTCATGGAACCTAGGGATGAATGAGACCTTTTTCCTGGTTTTACTGTGCTAACTAGGCATTAGAGCTTGCTAACATAGAGTACATGGTCTCTTTTCCTATAAATGTTATATTAGCAAGGTGCCACCTCTTGCAACCTTTAGTTGGATTGAATATAAACTCCAGAGAAAAATCATTCCTATCTGTTCTTGGTATTGCCACAAAAAAGGGTATTTTTACACTAAGATTTGCAAGTGGGTGCAGAAAGGAAGCTCCTTGATGACACTCTTGACAGAAATAGTGTACAGTATGGCAGCTGGATGGACGAAGAGACATTGTTCTGGATGGACAGGAATCACATGAAAAGCAATTTGCAGTATCGCTTGCTAATGCAGAACCTTCAGGAATTGGAGACAAGTTTGGCTGGTAACAACTTGGAGATGCTGGAGTCTTTGTGCGCATTGAGCAGCTTTGGAGCTCTGAGATCGTTTACTGCTTCTGTGACCAGGGTCTCGGTAAAAGTGAATACACCAAAACTCAGAAAATCACGGAACACGACTAGCAGACAGTTTATATCCAAGTGGAAAAGTCACCCAAGACGAAGGAGCATTGTGTGTGAGCAATCAGTACTGCTAGAGACCATCAAGGTACTGTATTATGTGAAGCAGAGTTCTTATCTTTACTGGTGAATTAGAATTACATTACAGCAGAGAATGCATGTCATATTCTTCAGGCTCCTTTTTATTGAAGGCCACCAGCAAGAATTTTTCTGGGCATGCATTAATACAGAATAATATTCTTCAGCTCTCGGTTTGGTTTAACTGATAATTCTGTATACACTATATGTTTGTTGACTGGCATTCAGGATTCAGGAATGTGCAAGCCTTTAGAAGATGAGGGAGAAGATCGTGTAGGAGGGGCTGGAGGTGAGCTACCGCTGGTGCGCAGAGGGAGCTGGTGTGGACTGTGGACGAGGCAGAGCTGATGAGCAGGCTGCAGGCAGGTTACTGATTCCGATAGAGGCCTGGTGACCACCGAGTGGCTCATCCGGTACATTGCGAAAATATACACCAGGATGGGGACGGCCTTGGGCGATCTGCTTCAGGTTCATATATTACAATGCATCTTCATCAGTCACCATTAATTCTGACAATTGTCTCCTATTTAACAATTAACATAGTAAATGAATACATATATATGCATATGCGTCGATACCTGTCCGATTATTAATTACATTTGTGCAAGTGACTGATGGATCTGCTCGGTTATTGTTGTGGAAATGGCATCGATCGCTGCAGGCTGGGAAGATGGGTGTGCTTGATGGTGCCAAGAAGTTTGACAGCTGGAAGTGGTTCAGGTTCTCCATGTAGTCAAGTACTGGATTAGGAAAGGGATGCTCGTTCTCCTGGCTGAAAACTCAGGGGCCACCCTGCTGCCTGTAAGCCTCTCTCTCTCTCTCTCTCTCTCTCTCTCTCTCTCTCTCTCTCTCTCTGCAACCATCTGCTAGGAAACCTTTTGTCACTGTACTGATAACAATGCATGTTTCCAACGTCAGGCTGGCACGCAAGTGCTCATGCAAGGCCGTCTCGCTCTGCTCGGTGATCGGGATCAGACATCACATAAAGTTCACGGTATCACCTCTACCATCACTGCTTCATGCTTTGCAGTACACGTTTGACGATGAGTGATTTCTGTCTTGTTTTGTTGTTTTGTTCAGGAGGTGATACCGTGTAGATGACCAGATTAATATTAAGTCTGCACGTTCATCAAGTCTGCACGAATCTACCATCGCTCAACTGTTCGGTGGGTCCCACTACGCCAAGATTCGTGCAGACTTGATGAACCCCATATTTTCCAAAATAATCCGAATTTCGAAAAACTCATAAAAGATGAAATGTTCCTTTTTGATGAGTAGAACATTTCACTTTTAAACATCTAAACCTAATTCTGCCTAGAATTTGAATTTCAAAAATAGGGATTTAAAATTAAAAGAAAATTATTTTTTATAAACTGTTTTTGACATTTTTGACCCACTTCCAAGCCTTTTCATGAAATGACCTCAAAATAAGTTTTGCTCCAAATAATTTTCTCTACAAACTTCATTTAACACTCAACCTCAAATAAACAACCTATCACATAGTTCTAGTTTAAATCAAGGTAAGCACATATTTCAAATTATCATTTCATGTACAATAAAGGACTATGCAAATGAGATGGTTATGCTCCTAAAGTGCAAGATGATGCCTGCTTAACACCAGAGTGTTACAGTGCATCTTGCATAGCAACATTATCAACATCTGATGAATCAATTAAGTGCTCCATCTGCATATTTATTTTCTCTCCCTCAACAGGAGCATCAACAGAAGGATTATCAACAAACATAACAGCCTCATTAAAGATAACATTCCTGCTAAGCATAACCTTTTGAGTCTGGGGATTTCATAATTTATAATCTTTAACACCATGTTGATAACCAATAAAATGCATTTAACAGCTCTAGGCTCCAATTTACTATTATCAACGTGAGCATAAGCAGTACAACCAAAAACTCTCAATTGTGAATAATCAGCTGGAGATCCAGACCATACCTCAACTGGAGTTTTCTTATCAAGAGGAATAGAGGGTGAACGATTAATAAGATAGCAAGCAGTGGAAGCAGCTTCAGCCCAAAAACGGCTATTCAAGCCAGCATTAGACAACATGCAATGAGCCCTGGAGATGATAGTCCTGTTCATACGCTCAGCTACACCATTCTGTTGAGGCGTATAAGGAATAGTGTAGTGCCTAACAATGCCTTGAGACTTGCAATATGCATTAAACTCATTAGAACAGAATTCCATCCCATTATCAGTGCGAAGCTTTTTAACCTTCTTCTCAGTTTGATTTTCAATCATAATCTTTCACTCTTTAAATGCTAAAAATGCTTCTGATTTATGCTTTAAGAAATAAGGCTATACCTTACGAGAATAATCATCAATGATTGTCAACATATAACGAGAACCACCAAAAGAAGGCTTGCGAGATGGTCTCCATAAATCAGAATACACATAATCAAGAATACCTTTATTTTTATGAGTAGAGATATTAAAAGATACCCTCTTGTGTTTGCCAAACACACAATGTTCACAAAATTTCAACTTACTGATGCTATGTTCATCAAGAAATCCTCTCTTTCACAATTCATGCAAGCCTTGCTCACTCATATGTCCAAGACGCTTATACCAAAGCTCAGTAGCATCAGAATTAGATGGTGAATTAGAAATTACAGCAGCATCACCTGTAATTGTAGTACTATGAAGACGATTTCAATTCACCTTTCATCACAATAAGAGAACCTTTAGACACCTTTAAAACTCCATCTCCACCAGAGTACTTGTACCCTTTAACATCAAGAGTACTGAGAGAAATAAGATTCTTGCTCATGCTAGGAATATGTCTTACGTCAGCCAATTTTCTGATAATGCCATCATGCATCTTAATCTGAATGAAACCAATGCCAATAATATCACGTGGACTATTATCACCCAATCTAACAGAACCTCCATGGAGAGAATCATAGGTGACAAACCAATCTCTATTAGTGCATATATGAAATGAAGCAGCGGAATCAAGAATCCATTCATCATCACTATTATTAGCACATCCAGCAAAAGCAACAAGAGAATCACCATTGGAATAATCTGCCTTAGAAGCAGCAACAGAAGCATTACCTTCATCATTAGTTTTACCTTTCTCTCTATATGTGCCAGTTCTCTTCTCTTTATTTTTTAATTTGAAACAATCTTGGATAAAGTGAGTATCCTGCTTGCAATACTTGCAGAATTTATCACTTCTACCTCGAGACTTTGATCGGCCTTTGTAACGATTAGAACTTTTGCCTCTATTGCCATTGTTGGATTTATTTTCTGTCCTTCCACGAACAGCCAACGCTTCTCCTTTGAAAGCAGAACCTTCAGAAGACACCATCAACTTTATTTTTTCTTTAGCATACAATGCCTCACAAATCTCATCAAGAGTTAGTGTATCATGGCTATATAACAAAGTATCTCTGAAGTTTGAAAATGAACTAGGCAAAGAGCACAAAAGAATCAGACCTAAATCCTCATCATCATATTCTACCTCCATAGCCTGAAGGTCAGAAACGATCTCCTTGAAAACCGTCAGATGGTTAAATGACAGAACCACCTTCTTGCAACTTGTGCGAATATAGCTTCATCTTCATATGCATCTTGCTTGTTAGATCCTTAGACATGCAAATTGACTCTAACTTGAGCCATAGAGCAGCTGCAATTTTCTCCTGCAGACAATCTTGCAAAATATTATTTGAAAGATGAAGCTGAATTTGAGTCAAGGCCTTACGATCTTTTTTCTTCTCATCATCGGTCCAAGAGTTGGAATCCTTGTTACCGAATTTATCAAGAGCATCATCAACATCAGCCTGCGTAAGAATAGCCCGCATCTTGACTTGCCATAGAGCGAACCTTGTATCACGATCCAGTTGAGAAATATCATATTTCACGGAAGACATGGTGAACAAGTAACAACAATAACCAGAAGAATAATAATCTACAGAAAATTAGGTGTAACCCTAGCAAAAAACGTGCAGCCAGATACATGATACGCGTACGTTCAGCAATAAAATGAATTGAAGAAACCTTCTGGTAGAGCCTCCGTGTGCACTTAGCACAAAATCACCCAATCTGATTTTTTTTACCTCCTCACGAACAGCCACAACTTGTAGCCTTGACCAGATCAATTTGATTCACGTGAACACAACAAGACAACTTGTATAGCGACAGCAGATGGATTTGTCTCCTCTAGATAGGACAGCAGCGGCGTTTAATTACCACCGTCTGGACAGCAGACCGGCAGCAGCACAGCAGACTTCTCCACGATCAGGAACGCAGCGCTTTTGTAGATGAAAACAATCGCAATAGAGACCGACTCGATTTCGATCTCCGTGTGACAACTCGAACCCGCCAGCAGATAAACGGCGGCGCAGCAGCCGATCCAATTCCGTCTTGGACTCCGACTAACAAACGTCGAGTCACTGATACACAGCACGGACGAGTCACGGATCGACTTTTGGTGGCGGTGCGACGAACTCGGCGAAGTGACGATGGCGGCGGCGTGAACAAGGAAGAAACCCTAATTTTTTTAATCTCGTGTCTAGCTCTGGTACCACTTGATAGCAAATAATGCAATCAAGATCGAACACGAGACACAGATTTTTACGTGAAAAATCCTTGCGAGAAAAATCACGGGCGCCAACCGGCGATCTTCACTGTATAGAGAGAGTTTACAGAACGCAGGGAATACAATGAGTCGTCTTTTCTTCCCGTGCGGCTTACAAGATGTATTTATAGGACAGACTGACTGCAGTCAGATACGAAAACAAATTCGCTAATAAACATGACCGAACCGTGGACCCTCCAGACGTCCCCACAAGACTCACGTTATAGAATTCGGATCATATTCCAACAGGCACGGTCTTGGCGTTCGACGGTGTCTGAGACGTTCAGGCGGATGGCCGCGGCCGCCGCCGCTGAGGAAGAGAAGAGAAACGGGAACGACCACGGCGAATTCGACTTGGAGTTCGAGGGTGGTGGTGATGACAACGAGAGCGATCATCATCTTCATGACCGGCGCTTGCTGCTCTTCTTCCCGGCTCCGTTCTGCTGCCTGAGGAAGAACTTCTGTGCGTGGCTGGTCACCTGCGTGGGCGTCGTGGTGGTGACGAAGACCCGGGAGATGCCGCGCCAGTCGCCCCTGCCAAGCTTCTCCAGCCCGACCAGGAACAGCCGGTGCTCCTCCTCGCTCCACGGGACCCCTTTCTTCCTCTCCCGCTCCCGCAACGCCGCCGACCCGCGACCGCCGTCGTCGGAGAGGTAGCCGCCGCCGTCGCCGGCTCTCTCGACGGAGCACTCGTCGATGGACAGAAGCAAGCCCGACGACGGCGGCGGTGCGACAGGTAGAGGCCAGCCGCCCTGCAGGCTCAGGCAGCAGTCCACGCTGTAGCTCCTGTGCAGCTGCAACTGAAACGCCGGTGGCGGCGCAGCGGTGGCAGCGGCGCCACCGCCGTTTGTTGAGGCGGCATGGAGATGGAGCTGCACCCCGAACAACCTCAGCCCTGCTGCGGAGGCGGCCTGGGCCTCACTCCCTGTATGGCCTGCTGCGGTGGCGATGCGGCAGGATATCGAGCCCTGGCCGCAGCTGCCACAGTTGGAGCATCTGCTCGCCACGGCCTGCATTGTTTGCATGTATAAAAAAGGAAAGGCTATCCGCTATCTCAATTCTCAGCAGAATTATATATGAGAATTGGAACAACCGTGCCGGTCTTGGCATATGCCAACAACGGCTGAGACAGCAATAATTGGAGCCGTCATTTTCATGGACGTATTAGTTTGGATTTTTGGATAATACTATTATCATATATATAAATATTCCTTCTTTCTTTCTTTTCTTTCTTGGTGACTACACTGTCAATGCACTAATGTCCTGATTATGTTGGCTAATCACCAGTCTTATCTTCTTCTCTAACTATTGGATCGTCTATCTTTGATGCACTGGTGCCACTGGTAAAGCGAAGAGATTTTGGGTGAAGTGCTTGTCAGTCCATGATGGAGACAGGCATAGCATGCATATACTATTGTGCATTGCATGACCCAATTAAATGTTCTTGGTTTATTTGTGATCAAAGGAAAGTGCATGTGTATGCATGATAATGGAGCGTTTGTTTTGTTTAGGTCCACGCATGGGGCCCCTGCTGGTCTGCTGTCCATCTGCTTTGCTTCAGTAAGCAAGAAGAGATTTGGGACACCCACCTAATTGGTCGCTAGAAAAAAAAAAGTGTAGTGCAAATAGTATCTGATCCACTTACTGTCTTCAGGTACAGGCATGGCATGACATGGCCTGCAAGTTTCAAGATCTCCATTATCCCCCAGCTTTGTGTAATCCAATAATGCTCAGCGTGTAGTAAAAAAAAAAAGGGAGAGTGTCAATTATGCGATCATATTTATCCTCTTTTTTAGAATATCTCGCATTACAAAATTTCTTATTGATATTATTTTGGTAAATAAAACTGAATCCAAACTTTTTTAAAGTGAATAGCAATGTCACAGTTTATAAAAGAACTCTCTTTCTATATTTATCTAAAAATAGTGTCACCTAAAATTTCTACCCACTCTGTATCTGGACCCTTGGATAGATAATCACTTTGAATCTAACGCTTCATATTGGTTAATGGTGGACCCTATATCTCATGTCTTTAAACCTTACTCGTTCCTGCCGTAGTAATCTGTGTCCGCGCTCCCCTTTTTTTTACAGCGATTTTCCTACCCGCCCACCGGGTACCCGCTCATCCGGCTCCATCCAATGTGTCTCTACGGTTCCTACGATAGGATCTTTCCAACTTAATTCCCTCTGTTCAATCACATAAGCCGTCGTCCTCGCAACCTCCGCGGTACTGGCCGTGCCTGGACTACCAACCAGACATGACGAGCCATTGTGGTTAATTTCGGGTTCTAGGGTAAATTCTTTTAGAGAGTGTTCGGTGGAAGTCCTCCTCAATAAGTTTGCCAAATTTCAGTAGCCTTTTCAATGTTGATTTCTCCCTACAGATTTGAAGTTATCAAGGGTTCTTATGCCATTGTATTGCATGTAAGTATGTAAGACAAATAAATAGGAGATTAAAGAAAGTAGTGGCAATGCCCGCACATGGAGGAAAAAATACTTGTGTTAGGGAAATAAGAACTTTACAATGATTAAAAATAGTTGAGACAAAATTTGATGCAACAGCCATGTCGGAACAAGAGACATGAGGTCAAGAAATAGATATTCAGGATGTACATACTGTAGTATATATCTGAACTACTGCTACTCAACCATGTCAGTACAAGAGACATAAGGTCAAGAAATACATACTTAGAATGTACACACTATGTAGTATCTGAACTATTGCTATTTAAATGTGATCAGTCTTATTAGATTACATTAACACGCAAGGAATAGGACCAATATTGATCAATATGAAGGAATAGTTATCTCGCTGAAACTAATGCATTGCTTGGCCATTCAAAATAACATGCTTCAGCAGCAACCACATTTAACATCTCTAGCAAGGGCTTCACTCAGTTATTGATAGTTCCATTGACTCAAAAACCCCACTATTTTTTCTTGTCTTTCATAACTTGATTGTTCAAAAGAAAGCATACTTAACAATGGGATGCCAAACAAGCATTTCAAAAATAGAGATGCAGTCACACCATTCCTGAAATATGAACTTATCTTTCTACAAAACTAAAGATTTGGATGTATACATGGGCATGATATGTTAGTTTTACTGATTCCACATACTATTCGGTAAGAGTATTAGATCTGCTCTTTCATGCTGAGAAGTGAGAAACACCTTAATGTCTTATACTGCTGAACAACAACAATAGCAACTTGCAAAAACAGTAAGGTAAAAGCAGTAAATGAGGTATCTAGCAATCCAAACTTAATCAAACATATTCTATTAATGCTAAACCAAACCAACTTTTTTGTAGTTCGATAGTGGAAGAACTATACAACATAAGGAGAGTTAAGTTCCACAGTGGCGGAATGCATCCCCAGAATTTACATGACAAACAACAGTAATCATAAGGATCTAGCCTACTGTACATGTATGCACAAAAACAGAGCACATGATTAAAGATCATGCAATGATCAAGGTTGTCCTGTATGACTGATCATAGGATCAGCTTTTGCAACAGTAAGAAAGGAACATGCATACAGATCCACACTACAGAGCAGTAATACATTGTAAAAGGAGCTAGGCTCAGAGCAACATCAAGTTAAACATTGAAGTCGGTGCCAACAATGAACGGAGGAGGGGGGGCAGGACATACTTACCTCTTTAACACTATTGTCCTCAAAGTCGGCATTGAATTGCTCAAAAAAAAAAAGAAAAGTCAACATTGAAGGGCTTAGAAATTTTGTCATATAGCATATCCACCAAGTAATAAGATCTACAGATCTAGGACATATATGTTTTTGAATTTTTTTTAACATGGGCACGAGTGGCATGATCCTGAGATCCAATTGGCCATGTGGCACTGAATTGAAATGGTCAACTAAGAAGTATGGCTTCGATGGTTGATCCTTGACTCTCACTATGTTGAACCTAACAAGTGCCTAGTAGATCTCTCTAAGTCACAAGTGTTTCTAAAATCTCTCCCAACTACAAGTGTCTCATAAATCTCTCCAATTGTGGCCGATTCATAGGCTCAAACCGCTTAAATGCATGATGACATAATAGACTTAGGCATTTCCTTGTTAATATTGATGACACCCACCATCTGTAAAGACTTAAACATGTCTGAATACAGTATTTTGTTTCCATAAGAATATGAGCCGATGCGTGATATGGGTGCGATGTGGAACCCCGTGTTGTGTTGTGGCCTCCAGATGCGGTTTGCAATGGGTTTGTTTCAACTGGACCATGTTGGGCTTCATAGCTCTTTCTTTCTCCCGCGTGCGTTCCCTGCCTCCCGCCCTCCACCATCCATCCCCACTCTCCACCGTTCCTGGCGCCAGGTCCGCCGCCGCCACCCCTGTTGGGCTTCGTTGGTGCCTCCTGT
This sequence comes from Bothriochloa decipiens, assembly GCA_023333625.1. NCBI lineage: Eukaryota > Viridiplantae > Streptophyta > Magnoliopsida > Poales > Poaceae > Bothriochloa > Bothriochloa decipiens. The sequence goes on along the minus strand of CM041641.1, from coordinate 1,273,228 downwards.
AGTGGTTGCTACCCCTAGTGGGCTTTGCTACTACCACCCGTTTGTCTTCTAGCCACTCGTGAGTTGTGACCAATAGTGGCGCCCTCGCTGTTGCGCTGCTTTGCCCCGGTAACCCACCCTCTTCCGCTGGTTGGTCTGCCTCCCCTTAACCCTCTTTGAATGATTCTGCAACACGCAATCCCCTCCTAAATGCAGCTAAAAAGTGTTTTTTGTTTATAAACAATGCTAATAAGTAAGATATTATCATTAAAATATTATTTATTGTTGAATTGACTTTATCTAGATTTTTCTAATTCACATTTCCATATCATTTGCAGGGACAGTTGAAAAGTGTAAAGATATTTAGAATCTTAAAGATTACGCCCTCACATTGAACACAAATGATTACTTGTGTCTACCTATTTCTTGCTAACATGTTATTGATATTATAAGGTATTAGAGAGAACAGAGCAAATTTTGTACTGCTCCGAGAGGAGTCACTAGAGCCATTCAAACAAGTTAACATTCCATATTAAATGCTTAAGTTATTATTAAATAATATGAATTAGAAAAATCACTTAAGTTATAGACTTGAGTGACAAAGGACAAGAAGGCATAGATCATGGTGTAGCTTCCTTGTGTAGGAGACAATAAAAAATAGGAGGGAGAAGAGAGCAGTGGTGAAGAGAGAGGACATACTAGAATTTGAATTGTAGAAATGAGTGAGAGAAGAGGTCTTTTGCCCTGATGCCTTTGCTCACTTATATAGGCAATGACCGTTTACAAGTGACCTTTTGGTACGGTTGGAGTTCACAAGTCACTACTCTATCTACTAGTTGGCCTCTTCTAGGAGAGAACTAGCTCATATACCTCATGGGCTCCCGCAACAGCGCTCCAGACAAATACAATAGTAGGAGGGCCTTCACCAAGTGACTACAAACGACTCACCCATGCCAACACATATATACACACGATCACGCGAGGCAAGAGCATATGTGTTTAAATCCTACGAATTGTTCATGTCTCTACCCACTGTAGAAGTCTACTTTTGAAGGTATGGTTGCATACCTTCCTTTGATTTTTATAGATGCTGGAGGACACAAGATTGAGGAACTGTTGCAAATCAGATTTGCATTATTGGGCGTTAGATGATGGACATTATTTATGTAGTTGTGGTATGTATACCCTGAGTTGCACGACACAACTGTTATTCTTTGGTTTTACTTTGTCCATGAGTGCCAATATTTGTAGGTTAGTGAATAGAGCCAGTTAATAGCTTTTTATTGGTATTCTTTTGTGACAAAGCTTTGTTTGAGTCCTCCTAGTTTATACTTCCTCCATTCCAAGTATAAGTCGTTTTACCTTTTTTTATATCTATTTTGCTATGCATCTAGATATAATAATGTGTCTAGATATATAGCAAAATAGATGAACAAAAAAATTAAAGCGGCTTATAATTTAAAATAGAGGGAGTAATACTTATGAGGCCCTCTTTAGCATGGATCCACTTCGCCAACTAATGCATCGTTTGTTTAGCACGGCTTCTAAAGCCATTTGAAATCATTTTGCGTCAAACGAGGTACAACAAGTTTTTCATTCAAGGAGCCCCTTAAATCAACTAAAAGTTTAAGTTATCATTGAACTATAAAATTTTGATATAAATTTTATTGTTTTAATTTTATTTAAAAAATAAATTTAATTGTGTTGCAGCTATTTTTAAAGACGGTTGAAAAATAATTTCTATGGACAATAGACTTAGCAAAACCAACTCTCCAAAACATGTATTTTCAGGGACGACTAAAATATTCAAAAATCCTATTTCTAGGGATGTCTTTTAAGTCGACCTGTATTTTTAGATGGTTTGTAAGCTATAGTACTTTCAAACGGTGGAATAGATTTACTCTTTTTAATGAAAAAGAAGAAACAAGTTCGTACTTATTGGTCACAAATTAAAGGACTTTAGTCAAAGAAGGTGCGCTGATACACACAGAGGAGCAGGAAGATTACATAGACGAATTTGTTGGCTTGTGAAGAAGGAAGAAGCCGCGTGTCTCAAGGCTATCCCTAACCACAAGGGCCCTCATGTGGGTGCACCTCCCAGACTTATTAGCAATAGCAACTCGAATTCACTTGAGCACCCTCTTCTCCGTAAGATTGTATAGCACCACTGAAAGACTCGTCATGTCTCCCAAAACGATCACATTGGCATTGTTATTATTGTGCCCCAACAACGCACTAGCACCCATAGCCCAGCAGCATGGATAAGGCAGGATATTGACCCACAAAAATTCAAGACTTAACAAAAGCTCAAGGAACGAATTTGTTTAGCATTTATAAATAGTGCTACAAAGTTAGTATTATTGATAGCATATTATTTATTTTTGAATCAATTTTATTTATTTATTTCTAATTTTTATTTTCATATTATTTGCATGGAACAACTAACAAGTTTAAAGTGTATTAAAGAAAAAATAGCAACATCAATAATTGAGTTTCTAAACAGGGTCAACATCAATATTGACTCCATCTTTTTTTAAAAATTACAACTAGGCCTCTTCGAGGGGGAGAACCTAGCCCATATACCTCATGGGCTCCCATAATATCTCTCTCGGCAAATACATTAGTAAGAGGGGTTTCACCAACACTTCAGTGACTACAACGATTCACTCAACACCAACACATGTACACAGCATAACACGAGGCAAGAGCTTATGAATTTAAATCCTACAAATTGTTCAAGTCTTTACCCACCATAGAAACCTACTTTTGAAGGCACTATTTTAGCCAATCAGGTTGAGTCTCGCGGATCATGCTCCCACCTCCTTCGAGGTCCAATCCAAGCCGTGCATCAAGGTCGGTTTGATTCGACGGCCGCGGTGCATCCTAGCAGGCTATATAAGCAAAGCCCCTGGCCCTGGAAGAAACCCTAATTCATTATTCATTGTGGAGATGTAGAGGCGTCCCTCGAAAGGATGATCTCTCTTCTCTAGAGAATTAGGGCTAGACTTTTCAATTTAGTAGATTAGTTCTTGATGAGAGTTAGGGAGAGTGGAGCTGCGCTCCGGTCTGGAAAAATCTTTAGAGATTTGGTATGTCTTTACGAGACTTGTGCTTTAATATATATTCATCTTCTCTATTTACTTTATGCCTTTCATATATATGCTTAGTATAGTTGTTACATCTTGGCATGGGATCTCTGCTCGTATTGAGTTCTCTAGTTATCGCGCATAGCTAGAGTAGTAATCGATAGTGTAGGCATGGTGTCTAGACTATAGGTTACCTGAGGTTGCGCCCAATCCTACGGTTAGTTGTGGTAGCTCCAGAGGTGACAGCTCTGTAAAGCCTTTGTATCTCACCACGTTCGGGTTGGTGTTTCATAGAGCTTTTGGCAGCCTTCCCCCGACTACTTTCTTTCCAGTCTTCTTCGAGAGTCGGAAAGGTACCGTTGCTTCAAAGTGTCATGTGTGTGATTGCTATATCTACCTATGCTTTAGTTATCATAGAACAAAAGTAATAGAGAAGTGCATAGGAACCTTGATCTCTCCCATTGTCCTCTCACTTTAGCTAGCTACTCATTTATTATAAAATTCTCATGTGTGTGCTATCATTTATATATCTCATTCTATCATTTACTCCTGCTTTAGTCTAGTTGGTTTGCTAAGTCAGTAGATACATGATGATAAATTATCAGATTCTTTAACCCATACTTCCCTGTGGTAAAATATAAATAATGATACCTGGAATACTCCCGGTAAAATGCTACAATGGTATTTTCTGTGTGCTTACGGAATCCTTCATATTTTAGTTACACTTAATAAATACTAACAAACTTATCTTGGGACGGAGAGTGTATGCAGGACTATATATTGTATAATAAAATATGAATACTTTGCACAGAAAGAGGGAGAACAAACCAGAGCGGGTCCAAATTTATCGTCTTTTAAATATTATTACGCATTCATTTAGAAAAAGAACAAAACAAATAAGTGGGAAATAAATAAATCATAGAAATTAATTTTTAGCTTCTTTATTTAAATCTAAAAAATCTCTTTTTCAATTTTCATACATGAATCGTCAATTTTATATTGAAAAAGGAGCCAGCGTTGCTTTAGAGAGGATGTGTCATGTGCCATCAGAGGAAAATGATACAATAGCCATGAATTTGTTTGTTTGTTTTCTTGTTCTTGTATTCATCACTGGTTGGGTTGGGCTATGGAGTGATGCCACGAGTTGTGGATCTCTGTATCTTCAAGGTGGGATCTAATGTTTTTTTAGAAGGGGCAGTTTAATTTATAAATAAATGAAAATGCAAAAGTGTAATTTTGCCACTCTTCATTTGAAGGTTATGTCATATTACCCTGCAATTCACTGATTCGTAAATTCAAATTTTAAGTCATACACCAATTTAGTGTTAAACATTCAATATTACATTCCCTTTAGCATAAAAAATCTGAATGTTTTAAGTACTAGTGAACATGCACATCCAATACGCATGTGTTTTATGGTTGTTAGATACTTTAAAGAAAATCTCATAGATTATAGCAAACTTAAAGTACGTTATAGTTTGTAACTTTTTTTGTTAAAAGATTATACCGTGTTTCTTAGAGTTTGTGTGCACAAATTGTTAAATGAACTAATTTTGATATAAAATTTACGTGCAAAACACTTTGACACTTGTGATAAATGATTTTCTTTTTTTAGGATAAATGATTTTCTTATAAGAAGACTAAAACCCACCGAAGGTGTTAGACATTGGTGTTATCCATAGTTTCAAATCAAATTAAACACTTTTTTTCAAATCACATTTTCTAAGAATAAAAAATAATGTGGCATATATTGGAATTTCAATACTATCCAACGAAATATAAATCAGTTAATAATACAAGTAATTGTGAATTTATGTACCTACGAATTTCAAGATACAAAAAATTAAGCCACCAAAACGTGACTTCTCTTGGCCTCACCGATTTTGGAGTCCAAGCCCAACCAAAGAAACCCTAGCTCCTATACATGTAACTGGCATTGAACCAAGAGTATAGTGATTTTTTTTAGCTCCATGCGAGTAAAAGTGATGCAATTAGCTATAGATTTCTATTCATTTCAAAAATGCTCCGCACCTATTGCTATCCAGAATATGACCCTATCATTAGTGGATTTAATACAGTGCAAAGCAGAGATGAAAATTAAATGTTTACATTGTCAACCAAAAACAAGCAACAGTACACAAAAGTTAGTTATTATAAAAAACTAAGGATATCGTAAACATCCAGCAAAACGGAAGCACACATTCAGCAAAATGGGGAGACCATCTGATTTATATAGATAAAACAAATTCTAAACCCAAGTACAATTACAAAAAAAATGAAATGATAATTAAAACTACTGTGGTAAAATCACTAAGATTCATTAGTGATTCTTCTAAATCTATGGCCCTCTTTTGCAGCCAAGCATCTTTTAATATTCAGTAGGGTTCCAAGGTCCACGCACCATCTCTTCTGAACCAGCAAATATTTGTTTATATACAAACATGGATAGACATTGTGGTGACAGTAAAAAAAATTACATTAGTGCAGCTGTCCAAACAAGACAACATGGAACATTCTACTCAACATTCCAGGATATGCAAGAACCAGTGCTTGAAACACTGCAAGGACAAATGTAAAATCTGTGCAACTCCATATATCTCCCCAAGAGCAATAAAGTAGTGACCACCTGTAAAACCAACATAGATGAAAATTTATAATTGATTTCTATCTGTGAACATAAATGATCCCAAATGGATGATAAAGCTTTTTCTGCTCCTGCAAAATTTTTGTACCTTCAAAAAAATTACTCTGTTGCAGACATTTGCCTGATAAAATTCTTGCCAAAGTGCTGCACCATGCTTCAATTCTTGGGCACAGGACAGAAGCATGCTCTACCATGCACTGACATAATCACCAACTGCAATATTTGTGTCCTCCGTTGCCTGAAATTAGGTATCAGACATGTCAATATATTATTTTGTTTTCTTATTCAAAATCACATCAATCATGTGAGCAAGAAATAGAAGGTATATTGCAAGATTGGCTGCACAAAATGCAGATAAGACTGTAAATGATAGGAAATTATTCAAGAAAACCTTTTAGAGTCAGTTTACCAGAAAGAATTAATTATGATAATATTAAAATAAAATAAAGATGCCAAACTGAGCAGAGGGGGGGAAGTGGTTCAGCAAAAAAAAAGTGTATTGATCTTGAGTTC
>CM041641.1:1250850-1266906 GCA_023333625.1 Bothriochloa decipiens | reverse complement strand
ATGGTTCAGCAAAAAAAAAGTGTATTGATCTTGAGTTGAAACTATAAATTAAGGAAGAAATCCACTCAGGACTCAGACATTTACAAGGAAAATTTCGTATGTGATTTTTGGATTGCCAACAGTAGGGAGTGTTCCTATACAACATACTGATAATGATCAGAAGCTTACGTAACATAGACGATGACAGTAAGATAGATACATGTTCTACCTTTTCTGCTAAACAATATTCCTGTTCAAAATCCTTCAGATGTTCCTCTTTGATACAATTAAGGAGTCCTTGATATATACATCCTTCCAGGTTTGTTCCTTTGATAAAAAAAAAGGGCAGTGAAGAATCTTTTAGTTTGTCATATATTTCCTGGGGGTTCATGGAAAATGGATTAATAACAATGATTACCAGTTCTCGAGTTGATGCACACGAACATAAGAACACACAAAAAAAAAAGTTATGGTCAATGCAACCCTTCAATATATTCGCAAGAAAAATCTCATTTATAGACAGAAATGTTCAGGAACACACCTGAATATCCCTTCCTATTACAGTTGCTTTGTCGTTTTCATCAGTGAATGTAAATTCCTTCTGTGCTTCCTGAATGCATATCCTTAGTTACATAAGTATGAAGCAACAAAATACACAAATAATGTCCTTTTTATAAATGCAATTAACCGCTGACCCAAAGATCCTTCACATGCCGGGATATCTGTCAAGGACTCTTCTCTCAGCCTATGGTAGAATTCAATCAAAATGCAATGACTTGTTGAACTACTGGAATGGTTGTCATCTGTTTCAAATGAAGACTTCTGATCACTGATCATTAGTATACAACATTAGAATATGAAAAATGAAAAAAAAAAAAAAGTTGTGTCAATGGAAAACTTAGATACAAGGCATGTTCACCATTTCAGATCAGATGAACTCTGAACACTTTCTGCAGAGCTTTGAGCAATGCAAGTAGCAGCCCGTTCGCTCTCTTTGTACAGGTTGAGCATGGCTGAATTATTAGATGGCGAATAAATGGAGGACTTCACAAATTCTCCAGCGGACTCATGAGTCCAAAGAACATCGGAAAAGGAAAAAATGTAATTCTACCACTCTTTGATTGAAGGTTATGTTATATTACTCTGCAGTTGACTGATTTTATAAATTCAATTTTCTAGTCATACACCAATTTAGAATCAACAGATCTGAATGTTTAAAGTATTCATACAGAACCGTTGGATTTAGTGTCAATCTTAATACCATAAAACAAACATGTCCAATAGAGAAGCAGCAACAAAGCTCTCAAAGCTCCAGTAGCAGATCCCTCAATGTTAGAAGCCCACACCAGGGGAGAATAAAAATAATTTGATATTGCCCATTGAGGATGGATAAACACGATAACCCATTGGAATATCTCAATGTCAAATGAAATTCAGTTGTAAGACAATTAGCACTTCTCTGAAGTCTAGATTCAATGTAACTTATAAAAGGTTGCAAGAGGTGGCACCTTGTAATATAACCTTTACAGGACAGAAGACCATGTACTCTCAGTTTCAATTTAATCATCCCTAGGTTCCATGAAAGAATGATACTTTTCAGGAAGAAACTTCACTTCTTTCTGATACTTCCTGTCTGAAACAATAGAAATCAGCAATGCAGCAGTGGAAGCTTCAACGGAGAAGTCCTTCTCATCAATTTTGGTAAGGTAGGTCCCAGCCCTTCTCACATCTCCCTTTTCGAATAGTCAGCCCAACCATTCTTCTCCATAGATAGAAAAAGCTCATCAGACTCCTCCAACAAACCTTCTTCTATATGACATTGTATCATTAAGCTGTAAGTTATTCTATTAGGCAATGGACCACTGAGCATGATAGCTGAAAACAGGCCCTTGGCTTTGTCCTTCCTGCCAACTTTCAGCAAGCCATCAATCATTATATTGAAAGTCCAAACCTCAAGCTGAAATTCTTTTGAACGCAAGCCCTGAAACATTCTCAACGCCTCATCAACGCAATTATTTTCACAGAGTCCTCCAAGAACTATGTTGTATGTGTCGATTCCCAACTGTGTTCCGCTGTCAACGATTTTCATGTAGAATTCCCTTGCAGCAACAACCCTTCCGGCGTGAAATAGCCCATGCAATATTACATTATATGTAATAGCATTAGGTTTAACATGTTTGCTCAACATTTCTCTATAAATAGCCAGCGCATCATCAATCCTTCCATTCTTACAGTAGCCATTAAGCAAAGCAGTGTAAGTAAAATGGCTAGGTCGCAAGCCAATGGAGACCATATGACGAAGTTGCTTAACTGCTTCATTCATCTTCCAATCTTGCAGTAATAGTCTATCAGCAGATTGTAAGTGACAACATCCGGTTGAAGACCACCTCCAGACATCTTTTTTAGCAGCCTCACTGCCTCTTCCAACTGTCCTAAAGAGCAATACCCATGGATCAGACTATTATATGACCAACTATCGGGGAAAACACCTTTATCAAACATCTGTTCTAGGACTGCTTCAGCCTTGTCCATTGCTTGAGCCTTGCTCATGCCATCAATGACTGAGTTGTATGTGACAAGATCAGGTGGAGGAAATCCCCGACGCATCATTTCATGAAACAGGACGTAAGCTCTGTCGGCCTCACCTTCTTTAAATAAGCCGTTAATGACCGTGTTATATGACACCACATTGGGAGGACAGTTGTATCCGCCATCAGCCGTCATGTGAAGAAGCAGCTCAAGAGCCTCTTGACTCTTCTTCTCGGTGCAGAGCCCCTTGATGAGAATGTTGTAGGAGACAACATCAGGTGTGCAGCCAAGCTCTGCCATTCGCCTGAGTACTATATCCATTGCGTCACTCGTCCTCTTGCCATCACAGAGACCCTTGATGAGAATGTTGTAGGAGAAAACATCAGGCGTGCAACCAAGCTCCGGCATTCGTCCTAAACACTATATCCATTGCATCGCCTGTTCTCTGGCCATCACAGAGACCCTTGATTAGCTGGCTGAGGGCATTTACATGCACCCTCCATCCCGTCTTGAGGAGCTGGCCAAAGGCAGCGAAGGCAAGGTCCAAGCGGCCAACAGTGCAGAAGCAGCGGATGAGGATGCCAAAGGTGCAAATATCAGCGGCCACCTTAGTGACGCCATCGCGGGCCATGGTGTTGAAAAGGGACACGGCGAGCGAAGCACTGCGGGGAAGTGAAGACGAGGAGTCCGCGCGAGCGACGACGGTGAGGACACGGTTGAAGGCGTGCACCGAGGACGGCCTGGCCTGTGGAAGCAATTCATCGAACAGGTTGAGCGCGTCGTCTCGGCCGAGGCTCCTGGATCGGTGCCTGTCGATGATGATCCGCTCCAGCTCCTGGCACGTGCGGCGGCCAGGCCTCACCCCGCGTAACATGCCTGTTGTAGTGGGAGAAGTCAGGAGAGGTGGCATGCATGGGCCGGACCTGGACGGCGTTGCCGCCGGCGGCTCACCTGCGTGCCGAGGCCCGAGGGAGAGGAATAGGCCGCAAGAAGATGCGATTTTCCACGAAGCAGTGCTGGAGGAGTAAGCGGAGAAGGTGTAGATGCGCTGGACGCGCGGCCTGGAGCTGGAAGCAGCGGCGGGGAGGGCCAAGCAAGCTGGAGCCTGGAGAGTGGAGACGCCGCCGCCGCTAGGCCGCCCCACGCTACGAAGAGGTCCTGTGGATTTTGGATATCCAAGGTTTTAATTTAATCCAAATCAATCCGATGCATCCAAATCAATCCGGGTCCAAACAACATCCATCCACTTAAATCCAAACCGTGTTGAGTCCATTAATATCTTTATGCACTGTAGTAGCACAGTACATTAGTTAGCTGGCAAAATGCTAATAGGTAGAAAAAGGAGCAAATTAATTGTTATATAGTTTTTACATGGATATAATAAGGCAACGTAGCGGTGAAAATGTTAATTAGGCAATGTAGAAGCTATAAATAGAACTAAAAACATATGTTCCTGCAATGTAGGGTTAGTCAGGAAAAAAAATGCTAAGCTAGAAAAGGGGCAAATCTATATTTACTATCTTAGTAAAAAAAATACAGTCCTAGATTCAGAACAAATCAATTCCATAAGTGTGGCAATGAGATCGGATAACACTAGAAGGGGAGTGTTCATGATCCATCATAGATTGGCCCAACCAAGCGAAGCAACCGGATTTGATCATGAAAAGGATGGTCAAACAATCTAAAATTTGATCATATTTTTATATAAAAGGGTAACGATTGCTTGAGCAAACTGTCATTAAAAACATTCATCTACGATGGCGGTTGATATAATCGTATCACCAATCGAAATACCCACATAGAACACTGAACACGTATATATGCGTACACATACTTGCACGTTGTATTTGTATGTATGCTCCTTAATTTCACACCTTTCTCTTGCACTCGATATATATAAATAAATAAATGTATTCATTTATTTATTTATTTATATCTTCTCTACATTTTTGGAAGGGTATGCATATACATAACCATATACATAACATATTCCGAACTTAAACAATTCTCTCAAATCACTTTGGCTCCGGCCGGTGATATCTCGTCGAGACGGCGGTCCATGGTCTCCGAGACTGCCTGCAGGAAGCCAGTCTCGTCCTCGTCGCATCCTCCTCCCCGCTGGGCCTCCGCGGCCTCACGGACGATCTCTTCGATGGCCGACTCCTTGGTCAGCGTCCCTCTGCACAGGATGCTCCCGATGTCAAAGACGGTGAGGCCCCTCTCCACGCCCTTCTTCAACACCATAGTGGCGACGCGCAGGGTGCGCGCGCACTCGCGCGACACCTCCCACCCGTGGAGCCTGAGCGTGGCGATGTCCTCCTCGGCGTCCAGGGACCTTACGTACTGCACCGTCTCGTCGCCGAAGGGCTCCCGGCACTGTGGCCAGTACAGCCACTCGAACGTGCAGTCCTCGAACTGCAATGCACGCAACCACGGATGATGAATCCAAGATGAAGAACCAATGCAAATGAAAGCAGAAAGAAATGGATGGATGGATCGGAAGAACTGACGCTCTCAGGGAGGCAGTATCCATGGTCGATGGGGACCAGCGACATGCCGCCGCCGTCGTGTTTGGAGACGAGTATGTTGCCGGCATGGCGATCGGCGTTGGCGAGGCGGATGTCCAGCACGCAGATCTTGTGGACCTCCTGGACCGGGAACGCGCGGGGACCCATGTCCTCGCAGCTCCCGCAGTTGCTAACGAATGCCTGCATGGACCCAAGCTTGGGCACCGGCGGCGGCGCCAGCGGACTCGCATCTGGCTGCCTGAAGGCTCTATGCGTGCACCTGACGAGCGCGGTCGGCGGGACGCCGGCGAACCCGGGCACGCCAGCGGCGGGTGGGTGGTCGAGGATGTAGGCCGCGACCTCCCTGACCGCGCCCTCCCCGACGCGCGTCCCTTTCTTGAGTCCCTCGCCGGTGGACGACACGGGCAGGCCGCGCGGGTTGTTGGCGGCCATGGGCTCCTCGTCCGCCGGTTTGAACACGGCCACGTGCCGGTGCCCTGTCGCGTCCTGCATGAAGTAGGCTCCTCCTGTGCCCTCTGACGACATGATGGGCGCGTTCCCGTTCTCCATCCCGGCCACCGCCGCGTCGATCATGTCACGGACCGCCGAGGGAAGCTCTTTTGCGTTGCCGACGACGACGGGCTCGATCCCGACGTCACGTCGTGGCAATGGAAACTGCTGACCGGCGTCGCGCGCGACGATGGAGACCTCGAAGCCGTCGTCGGCCTCGGCCGCGCTGATCTTGGACGACGAGCGCTGCACCAGCAGGTGGATGACGGCGCCGTCGGCCCTGCAGACGTCATGGATCAGATGGCGATCATCGAGGTCCTCGCCCTCGAGCACGAGCCGCTGCTCGTCGGGGCCGGGTCGTCGCATCTCCGGGTGGAAGAGCCGCCGGTCCTTGGCGATCTGCTGCTTGACGTACCCGACCGTCCGCCCGGGCTCGACGCGGAACCTGAACTTGCCGCCCTGCACGGTCTCGACGGTGATGAGGCGCAGGTCGGGGATGCGGATGACGAGGTGCACCACGTTGCCGTCGGCCACGCCGTAGTCCCGGATGCGGCATTCGTCGCGCGCCAGCTCGCGGCCGTCGAAGACCAGCTTCTGCTTGCGCGCCGTCACGCCCCGGGACGTCTGCACCCGGAGCTTCACCGACGCGATGGAGTCCGACGCCATCACCCGCATCGGCATCACGGCGAGCCCCGGCGCGGTGAGGTAGATCATGATGGCGGCCGAGGAAGGGGATGAGGGCGGCGGCCGCAGCGGGAGGAGGCCGAGGCCGAGCTCGCCGCCGTCCTGCCTCGCCGCGCAGACGACCGTGGGGCCGGCCGCCGCCGACATCGTGGCCGGATCCTGGCGTCCCTCCGTCTCGATCTTTTAAGAGCACAAGGAGGCCGGCCGGTCGCGACGATCCGTGTGACGACGACTGTTCGTGCTACGATGGGATGGAATTGAAGACCCAACAGGCGCCTTCTCCTTTGTGGTGAATTGAAATGCAACGAACAGACCTTTTCTGCCGGGCGGCACACCGCGGGGTGCGTGCTCTGAAGAAGCAAGGTAACTACTTGGAATGACGTGGAGCTTCTTCCATGGCTACGTTTGATTTCTTTCTGCCCCGGAATGAAATGAACACCCTAGCTCCGATCCGACCGACGATCCCCTTGGGTGTCTCGGTTGGGATGGAATGGATCGGCACGGCAGGCGCAGAACAGGCCGGGATGAGGAAGAAGAAGGCAGGCAGCAGAGGAAGGGACGGATGGAACACAGCACAAACACAATTAATCCGGCCAACGCAAGACGACGGTGTGGCCGTGTGGGCAATGCAAAACCTCACCCGGTGTCCCTGCAGGCTCGGATGAGTTGGCGATGGAGCGAGCGCAAGGGACACGCGAGGCGGTGGGTCCTTACCACCAAGGGGAAGAACCGAGGAGGAAGGGAGGCGCCGCAGCCGCTTATATCGATCGGCGGCCAGAGCCGGCCACGCACGGCAGCGCGAACGAAGCTTGGCACACCACCACCAGGCTGTCCCTGAGACCCTGACTCCCTGTCGATCGCTAGCTAGTAACGGCCGCGGCCGGTGCGTAGCGAAAATTAGGGCCTGCCCTGCTGTCTGTCTGTGCTACCTACCGCAGCCTCTGAATTGGTTTGGACGCTGGGCATGCAGGCCGCGCCATGGCTGCCTCTCCCTTTTAACGTTCGGCGAGCCGCACGCCGGACGCGGGGCGCAGCAGTGTCCACAGAGCCACACTCTGTGTGAGGGTGTCCCTCCCCTGGTGCGCCGCGAATCGAGAGGCAGGGCAGAGGATGCATGGCGACTCGTCAAAGCGCCGCTGCCGTGCCAGGTGCGCGCCATGCAACCGCGCGACGTCGTGCGCTCGCGCTGCCGTGGAAGAAGACAGCGATTCAAACGGCCAACGGGGCTCCGCTCGGCCCAGGTCACCGTGGTTGCTGGAGTTGGGCTGCACCTGGGGCGGTCCACGGGCCGACTGGGTCTATCGGCTCCCCGAAAGTTGACTGGGCCGATAAACGGCCACGACTAGGTCCCTCCTCAGCTGCTTGTGAACTGCTAAGGAGGCTACGCTATAGACGTCGGGGCTTGTGAACTGCTAGGGAGGCTATGCTATACAGTATCTCAATTTTTATATAACAGTATCTACATTTGTAATTAATCACTAAAATAGTTTTGTTATTTTAATTAAAAAATCTGCCACATATACGGATGCGCTGATGTGTATGTTTAATTTTTTTTTTTAACCGGGCCAGGAGGTCGGGACTAGCTTCTTCCTATGAAAGGAACGAAAGATGGACTGTCGATTGTACTAACACCTATCCCAAGGTCATCCAATCCATGTCGCAAAAAGTGGTCATCCACTCCACAAATGTTTTTTTTTCTTATACATACTAATAGAAGATTGATAATATAAAAATTTCCACTAACCTTTTATTTTTAATTCAAAAATAATGAAAAAAAACTCACAAGTGGTCTTCGAACTTAGTAAAAAGAAAATAAAAAATATCAATTTTCAGGTTCCTATAAGTTTGGCTCCGGTGTCATCTCGATCTATAACTTAACGAAATACTCCACGAAATCCATGGACATGGTTGAGGAGATCTACAGATTTTGTGTTGCTGCTTTACGGTGGATGTGCGTGGATATCCAAGTTTCTGTTGAAAAAGTAGATCTATAGCTTGAACTTCTTTTTTTATGGATTGAAGTTCGTCCAAAAAATCCTGTATACATCCAGCCCAAAAAAAAAAGAACACAAGAAATTTAGATGTAAATTGTGTGATGAAATTTAGCCTAGTTTATAGCAATAATATTAATAGTTTTGAATTTAATCGATAGAATCTGAAGCATATTGTATGGTGAATTTAATTTTAATTATTTAGTATCATAAATAATAATATTTTCTATTGTTGTTTATTTGGTGTAAAAGTGAAATTATATTTTTAAACCAAAGACCGTTTGGCCCCCTGCTTTATGAAAAGCATGAGTGTTTATGCTGAGGTTATCGGCTTTACAAAGTCACCAAAGAAAAATACCACATACATGAAATTAAAACTTCCAACCAAAAGCAAAGAGATAAAGCCTAATCTCATCAACAGAGCAAACGGAAACTCCAGGTCTTGAGCTGTGCCACTAGCCTCGCGGGTTTGATCCCAAATGCTGAGAGAGTCTTTCTATCATCTTCAGCACCCAACACCCAACCTCTTCTCTTTTCCTTGAGCAGTACGCTCTATTTGTGCATAAAAACCATCGAGCCATGTATAACAACGGTGAAACTATATTTTCAACAGAGCGCGGCAATTTTTGATCTGATGTACTGCAGTGAGTCAGTGACGTGATTGGGAGTGTCGGTGTCCGCGTAGCGCTGAAGCTGATGTAGCTACGAGTAGACTACAGCGGCGGTTCGTGCGTGTCTCCTCCTCGGAGCTCTCTGGCTAAGCAACATTTATTCCCGGGAGCGACCACGCCTCTCCACGTACCACCCACCCCACCGCCACTGCCGCCACCACGGGGAGGAGGTGGAGGAGGACCCATCACGTTCACGCCATGCTCACCTCCTGAAAACTGAACCTGAACCTGACCTGACCACAGCGCCGCGCGACGCTACTCCTCGCCACCGTCTTCTTCTTCTGCCGTTGCTGCTCACATCTCCGTGCAGTCCTTCCCTTCCACACCTCGGCGGCACGCCATGGCACCCATCCGCTCCCTTCTCTTCCTCCTCCTGCTACTGCCTCACTCCACCATCGCTCACTCCAAGTCCACGCCGCCCTCGCAGTATCGGTACCACACGCTCCGCGCGACCCCGCTCCCCCCGGAACCCATCGCTCGAGCTGACGCCGCGGAACCCCTCTTCGCCGCCGCCTCAGGCGAAGCGTCCATCTTGGAGCTGGACCCGCACGGCACCGGCAACGCCAGCACCGTCCGCTTGGCCCTCGCCCACCGCGAGGCGTTCGCGGGGCCCAACGCCACGGCGGCGCAGCTCCTGGCGCACCGCCTGTTGCGCGACGCCGAGCGGGCAGAGGCGATCTCTGCGTCCGTGTCCGTGCCAGCGGCGGCGACCGCGAGGAACGTGACGCGCGGCGGCGCCGGCGGCAACGGGTTCTCGGCGCCCGTGGTGTCCGGCCTGGCGCTGGGCAGCGGCGAGTACTTGGCTTCGGTGGGCGTGGGCACGCCGCCGACGCCCGCGCTGCTGGTGCTGGACACGGGCAGCGACGTGGTGTGGCTGCAGTGCGCGCCGTGCCGGCGGTGCTACGCGCAGTCGGGCAAGGTGTTCGACCCGCGCCGGTCCCGGTCGTACGCCGCCGTGCGCTGCGGCGCGCCGCCATGCCGCCGCCTGGACACCGGCGCCGGCGGCTGCGACCGGCGGCGCGGGACGTGCCGGTACCAGGTGGCGTACGGGGACGGGTCGGTCACCGCGGGGGACCTGGCCACGGAGACGCTCACGTTCGCGCGGGGCGCGCGGGTGCCGCGCGTCGCCGTCGGGTGCGGCCACGACAACGAGGGCCTGTTCGTAGCCGCCGCGGGGCTGCTGGGCCTCGGCCGCGGCCGCCTGTCGCTGCCCACCCAGACGGCGCGCCGCTACGGCCGCCGCTTCTCGTACTGCCTCGTGGACCGCACCTCCTCGGAGTCGTCGTCCCTGAACCGCCCGCCGCGCTCGTCCACTCTGACCTTCGGCGCGGGCTCCGTTCCGGGACAGGCGTCCTTCACGCCGATGGTGAGCAACCCCCGGATGGCGACGTTCTACTACGTGCGCGTGGTGGGGTTCAGCGTGGGCGGCGCGCGCGTCCGCGGCGTGGGCGAGCGAAGCCTCAGGCTCGACCGGACCACGGGCCGCGGCGGGGTGATCCTGGACTCGGGCACGTCGGTGACGCGGCTGGCGCGGCCCGTGTACGCGGCCGTGCGCGACGCGTTCCGGATGGCCACGGCGGCGGGCGGGCTCCGTCTGGCTCCCGGCGGGTTCTCGCTGTTGGACACGTGCTACGACCTGCGCGGGCGAAGGGTGGTGAAGGTGCCGACGGTGTCGGTGCACCTGGCGGGCGGCGCGGAGGTGGCGCTGCCGCCGGAGAACTACCTGATCCCCGTGGACACGCGGGGCACGTTCTGCCTTGCGCTGGCCGGCACCGACGGCGGCGTCTCCATCGTGGGCAACATCCAGCAGCAGGGGTTCCGCGTCGTGTTCGACGGCGACAGGCAGCGCGTCGCCCTGGTGCCCAAGAGCTGCTAGCGCCCGAGCAGGGGTGCTGGACTGATGAGTGGAGTCGCTCGCAGCTGCCCAAAAGGGAGACTTGTTTGTGTTGTTGTTCTCTGCGATGATACTTTGCAATGCAATGCGAGTGCCGTTGCCGTTGAGTTGTGCGTGCTTGTGGGTGAAGGAATCAGATGAGTGGCGCATTGCAATGTCGAATGCCATGTCGATGGTCAGGAAACAGGTGAAGAAGGTCCAGGCTCCCTCTCGATCCGATCATGGATTGCCTTTCTTTTCTCGGATCGGGACGGGGCCGGCACGTCGCCCCACATTAATGTGACTGACTGCCGCCGACTCCGACGCCCATGCGATACATCTCCGTACTCAAATTTAAAGGCTGTTTGATCGAATTTACAGAAAATATTGTCAAAAGCATACCTCTAAATTTTCCACTATAATTTTGTTTTCCAAATTCATAGAAATAGCGTCGGAAGCATCTCCCTCGGTCTCACGGTGTCTCTAAATAGGGATGGAGTACTCGCTACCTGCGTGTTCAAGAAGCGGAGGTGAGGCAAGGTCACGTCGTGAACGAAGCAAGCCCAGTTTTCATTCACCTATGCTTGTTGCCTTCTGGAAGCCTGGAACTATTGGAACAAAAGTTTTTTTTTTTTTTTCCAGAACGAGACTGCAAAACTGAGATGGCGACAAGCCTCTGTACCTGTTGTGATGTTGGACAACTGGAGTATTTCTTGTGTTTCGGTCTGGATTTTCATTGCTTGTAGCCATTTCTCCTTGTTGTTCACCTTTTACTGTTCCTGTGGTTTTCAATTAGCTCCCCAGTTGTTTTGACAATTTACAAACCTGTAATCAACTTTTTAATGGATGGCAACGAACTGATGCATTCCAATACGTCGAGGAAAGCAGACCGAATTTGTCAGGTATACCTTTCGTGTAGCAAGCAGAAGAAACAACGTCGAACTGAAACTTATATGGTGGTTTTTGCGTACAGAATTGGTCCCTTGAAGCCAAAGTTTCACTACACCTGTGCACTGTGCTGCAGGAAATGAAACCACAACATATATAATATATAATTTAGCATTAGAGAAGAGTGCCAAAATTTCACTACCCAGCCCAAGCTCAGGCCTCTGCAGCCCGCGGACAGCAGCAAAGCCTAACATGCCGGCCCACGGAAAGCGAAATAGCAAACGGGTAAATAGGCCCTTGTGGGCTTCTTTTTAGCCGTGCCTGTCCGTGCACGTGCTGGTTGGATGGACAGGCCGCTTTTGGGCCTCCAACGTTCTTATGTTTAGGCCTGTTGGGCCTGCTATACTTTTATTTTTTTCAGCAAGAAAAAGTCTACTTTTAGTCTCTCACAGATATCGCGAAAGTCTACTCAACTTTAAATGTACTGTTTAGTGCTAGATTTTATATTGTACTGTTTAGTGACATCTTGGTATAAATGTAACCTTGTTCGCTTGAACTTATCAGCTATCTCACAACAAAAGAACACCGGCTGCGTTGGAGTTTTACTGTGACATATGGAGTTTTGCTCGGATTTCGGCGCGTGAGGCGTGAGGACAACACACAATGTGTACGGGATCGAACTCATGTCCTCTCTCTTGGCATAATCATCGTGTCTTATCGCTTTTGTTGACGTGTCACCGTATTAGTATTATTAAACCGTGAGCGTTGCACGACAAGTGTACTCGCATTTACAACACATATTTTTTTTACCGGAGACTTGGTACGTACACGTCGAATATCTCACAGAGGTTATTATATTGCAAATCGGAGAATAATAGCTAGAGATCGACGTCCACCTCATCATTAACATCGTCGATCGGTGTCATTGTCCATGGACACGTTGGTAAGCTTAAGGTAGCTAGGCGTGTACGCTGACTTTTCGCGTTGCGGTTGCAGCACCACCTAGAGCTAGAGCCAGACAGCAGCAGGGAGCAGGGACAAGCGGCAACGCAGGACGCCACCCTTGTCCCTTGGTACGGTGTGTGGCCGCCACTGCCCACTGCACTTCATGCTGCGGATCGATCAATGCGACGGGACACGATCACGTACTGTACGTCGTCGTACACGGTACACCACATGCATGCAGGAACGGCCGGCACCGCACGGGACCAACCGGCCTATACACATGCATGTACGTAACGCGGTCCATGCATCGCCGAGAGAGGAGCTGGCTTTCGTCAGTGCTATAGCTAGCTACTGTTCTCCTCATATCATCATCATTATATATCATGCTAGCTCATCTCTCATATGTGCCCCCTGCACTCTGCTGCAAGCTAGCTTCCTAAATAATGTATGCAATTTCAGTAAAATCACCTGGTAAGAGACAGTTATGCACTTATTTGCTACTACATACGTACTAGCTATTTTTGTACATATCCATGTAAAAATGTGAAACCGTATACTAGACAACACCCAATATGGTCATTTCTGACCCATATCGGTGCTCATAGTAGATAGTAGAAACCTACTCTAGCTAACAATAGTACCTGCTTCGTCCTCCGTTTCAAACTATAGTTATTTTGATTTTTTTTTTCTTTAACCTCAGGTTTAACCACTCGTCTTAGGGAGTAACTAATTATTAGCAGTGGCTGCTGATTGGATACGTAATTAGCTAGATGTGCAAGAGGTCCACATATGAGGATAGGAAACTAAAACTTGAGCTTATCAACGAGTAAAAATTTAATTTATGTGTGTTATTATTATTAACAAGTAAAATTAAGACAATAGACTAACAAGTACTCTTAGATAACCTAAAAGGTAGTGCCGAGAGAAGAGGAAAATAATTTCCACTTAAAGTGAAATAATTAGTACTAAGAGAAAATGTGGGAAGTACACTATGAAAAACAATATAATTAAACCTAAAAATGAATGTATATAGATAATATGAGAGTGATTGGATGAGCTTGGCCCATGGATGCATTTTTTTGGGTTTTAGAAAAAGGTAATAATTTTGGCCTCTATAAAGGTACAAAGCCAAAATATGTGGCATGCCAGGCTTGGCACAAAGTGCATCTTGTTGCTTCATACGTCTGACTAAGCAACTTCTTTAATTGTATGGCCTAGCTCCTTGGCATGAGCTACACAAGACCCGTATCGAGCAACAAAAATCACTTTAGATCTTTTTTTTTCACATTATGGAAAATTTCTGCCTGTAGCCTTCTTCTAGGAAGAAGCAGCATTAGTCTAAAAAGTTCGAGGCGGTAAATCAAGGAGCATCCATCTGCGAAATACTACATGGCACTCGATTCTAATAGCATGCGCAAGCCCTGCGCGCTCGATCTTTATGGTTCCATATATAGAATAATGTATCTGGCAAAACTGGGTATATTGAATAATGACTATTTTTCATGGTTTACGGTTTAATAGAACATATTTTGATTTGATAGATAATAATATGTATTCTATAACTCCATACTTCAAAGCAATAACTTTTTATTAGTGTGGTGTAAATCACAACCGTTATTTATTCAAGCTACCAAGAACTTCTTGGAGCAAGTAACTTTTTATTAGGTCTAACTTATTGTCCTCCACGTGCAAGCTATATTTGATAAAATTGTCTTTGGTTATCCACATTTTGTTATATAGGTAACCAATCAAACCCATTACTATACAGTTATTGATTGGTCATGTGCAAGATTTTTTCTAGTAAAAGATCCACCTCATATTAGAATGAAAGAAAGACATTATGGTCTATTACCCACATAAGTATTGGTAATCTTTTATATAAACTTGGTCAAACGTAAGATACTTTGGTATCAACTCAAATAAACATCATTATTAGAGTTATTATGAAATATGTATACTTTCATAGTAAATCTAGATGGTGACATTAATATTATATCGATAATCTTCGATATAAACATAAGATACTTTGCCTTAATAAAACCAAAACACGAGGGACGAAAAGGGTAGTAATCCTATATAACTGCAGATGTGTCCTCCTAACAAATAAATTTGTTATAAAGAAAGAACCGGGTGTGTCTTAGATTTTTCCTAAATTCGGTATTAATAATATCCCACATCAGCACTCCGTATTATATTCCTTGGGTGTCCATCCATCATTACAAAGAAACAAACCACAAAAGCTTCCCCAGTTATTATAGTTATGCATTAGATTTGTGGTTCTGATGAACAAACCTTCATGTTTCTCCGATTGCAGATACACTGGAGCTTCAATTATTCGCGTCTCCGCCGTATTGACAACCAAATTAAGTATGGCGTAGTGTTAACGTACTGATGCTGAAAATTGGCTGCTCCATGTTGATGAGGCGACCACTATTCTGAGGTAGTAGCAGAGATTTCAGATATATAACTACAGCTGCTGATTACAGAAT
Organism: Bothriochloa decipiens; assembly: GCA_023333625.1. Lineage (NCBI taxonomy): Eukaryota > Viridiplantae > Streptophyta > Magnoliopsida > Poales > Poaceae > Bothriochloa > Bothriochloa decipiens. The sequence continues at coordinate 1,251,840 of CM041641.1, read as the reverse complement.
AGTATGCAGTATGGCAGTTAGCTACATGTTAATGACACAACATCTCAACTAATGATGAGACTGGGAATATTTTGTAGATGAGCATATCTGTACTGTACCTCAATCAGACGAGATGATGATGCTGACGGGAGTAATAAGTTTAGCGTAGCCACATTAATTATATTAGGTTTGGAACAATAAAGTACATATAGATGCTAGAGAATGCATGATTGAGCAGGAAACAGACCTCTCACTACTCTTAATTACCTAGCTATGTGTAGATTAATCAAAAGTGTCCTATATATATGACGATGAATGTTTTTGTCCCACTCTAGCTGGGATTGACGACTGAACCCGCAAGCAAACCAAATTAAAAATGAAAGTTCTGTATTGATAAAGATGGATTATATATATAGAAGCCCAAAAAAGAATTAATAACTTGAACCCGTAATAATATAAAGCTATATATATGCACGCATAATAAACTTAAATTCGATATATGTCCCCAATAATTAATAGTGCAGCCACTTCTTGCAAAGTGAAAATTATCCTCAAAATCAGCAAATGTACTGTGTTGAAATGATGCATGCTATCGGAAGGTGATGAAAGATAATCGAAGACAAGGGAACCTGAAATTAAACTGATAATAATATACCATAAAATCATGGCGCGGCAGCCTTAATCATGAGGTACAGTATAAATATGCTTCCCAAATGGAAAGGAATGAACTACTACTCAAAACCAAGCACTGTATTATGTATGTACTCACCTTGCACACTGCACAGCTATTGTCACAAGACTGACTAGATCGATGGCAATTGAAACAGGCCTGCTTGCCAGCCAGCAAATGGTAGGCAAACTACATACGACATCTGTATTCAGCGGCACTTCATGTTTGGGTCCAAATAATCCAACCTAATTTCTGTAGATTTGAAAAGATGAAAACCATGTACACAAACACATTCACACACACACACACACACACACACACACACACACACACACACACAC
>CM041641.1:1200686-1250840 GCA_023333625.1 Bothriochloa decipiens | reverse complement strand
ACACACACACACACACACACACACACACACACACACACACACACACAGAGAGAGAGAGAGAGAGAGAGAGGTAATTAAGTGAAAATACATTAATATAAATAAGGTAATTAAAAGCAAATTAAAAGGAGAAGAAGAGTAGTACTCATTTGCAGTGGCCGTATTCGTCATCGTCTCTCACTGTCCAGGTGGGATTATGAGTGAGTGTTTGCTGATGCAGCATCATCAAGATTCTCATCTCATCACATATATGCCTATATATGTATGTATAGCATATCATCAGTGAGGATGAGTTGGATGTGAATCTTGATGCTGCTGCACCTGCAAGCACCGACTGTTTGCTTGCTTCATAATCTGTAGCAGCTAACTTCAATTGTCCAAATTCTTCAAGCAAGACGAGGAAGCTAAGGTACTGTGTATGTCACAGATGGAGTAGGTACTATTTGAACCCCCATGTATCCATCAACAGAAAAGAGAGAGGGGGGGTCCGAGTGCGCCCCCGGCGGTGGGGAGGGATATCTATCTATCTATCTTGTGCTTCTCACATGTCTTAGCAGACATAGATGAGCCTATGAATCAAAGAAAAGAGACGAGCTAGGCCGGATAGATCGAAGCATCACGCATCAAATTAAAACAGCTAGATGCAAGCATATAGATCTATCTAGAGTGGCCGGGCATATATCTATCTAGCTATATATATAAAAAATAAGGGGGGATCGATCAGAGGAGACATATATAGGGAAAGGAATTGAAACCAGAGAATCAAGAACTGGATTAGGAATATGCACACCTATCTATCTATCTAGAGCTTGCTACCTTTCCACCTCAGTACGTCGTCGCCGCCGCCGCTGCCTCCCGGACAGGAAGAAGGGGTCGATGGAGAAAGGATTGTCCCAATCCCGACGACACTGGGCTCTTGGTTGAAGCTAGTGAGGAGCAGAGAAAACTGAGGGGGCTCTAGCTGGCTGTCTAATACATGGATCGATCTAGCTAGGCAAAGCAAGATAGCTAGCTAGGTATATAGGAGCAAGCAAAACAGATCGACGAAGACTGGGGAGTGCAGAATGAATGAAGAAACAGCAGATAAAAGCAAGCAAAACCCTAGTTGTATATATAGTACACCGGGATGGATCGGATGACTCCTAGGAGTGTGGGAGCGAGTAGAAGGAGTAGGACTACTGGATCTTGTTGCTGTATGGGTTGTAACTAGCCTGCCTGGTTCTGGTTGTTGTGCAGGCAGCTAGCTGGTACTGGTAGGAAGGAAGCTGAAGCTCCATGGCTATGGAGGTGAGGAGAGGAGAGGAGAGAAGAGGAGGGCGAGATGAAAGAGGGACACGGTCAGGCTAGCTGACTAATGCCAAGAGAAGAGGGGTAAATAAAGCGTAATGATAATATTTAGAGGCACCGAAAGGACGGTGGACGCGTCTTTCTCTCTCTAGCAAGCAGTGGCCAATGAGAGAGAGAGACAGAGAGAGAGGAGAGGAGACAGAGACCAGCGAGGAGACAGAGACCAGCGAGAATGCGCTGGGGGGCCGCAGAGGCGATGGTCTCCATGTGGTCCACATCACGGCCACGCACCTGGCCTGGCCGGCCGGCCGTGTGCTGCATGCTCAACGTTGGCGCCGCCCTCTCGCCGTTGTGCCCAACTGGCCGGCCGGCCAGCGAGCGCTCGCCGTGCCGCCAGGTCCGGCCGCTGTCCCTCCAGATCGATGCATGTGCGCGCGCGGCGCCGCCCAACCGTGGCCCCCACGACGCGCATGCAGCTCGCCATCGCCGGAGAAAGACGACTGGATGGAGTGGAGCTACAGAGGAGAAGAGAGGGAGATTGAAGGGGCTGGAAAGACAACTCAATGGCTGCAGTAGGCCGGAGGCCGCCGGTGGCCGGCCGGGCAACCATTTGCAGGACTGGATCGAGTGGCCGGCCGGCTTGCTGCCTCAGCCAGTCAGCCTGACTGCCAGCTAGCTGCCTACACAACACGCATTGCATTGGTGCTCTATTTATTTACCTAGTAACGCAGGTGAGGTGTGAGTGGGAGTGTGGGACCTAACAAAAACTGTTTTATTGTTGAAGATCTCATAATATCTACTAACAAACTCCGTCCACATAAAAAGAATGCAATTATAAACTATATTTTATAAACTTTGACTAAAATTATATAAAAATAAAAAGAAATAACACTCATGGAACAAAATAATTACCATTAGTTGAGTTATAAACTATACTTATAAATTAATTTAAGACATAAATAATATTAATATTTACTATAAACTTTGTCAAATTTGAACTTATTTGATCGGCTCGTTTCTCATAATTATATTTTTTTTACGGATAGAGAGAGTACATAAAAATCTTGCAGAGGGGAGCACCAGTGCATTTTCTATATTTTCTTATAGATAGACCCTATCTGATGAAGCTCTTTGGTCGACTTCGGCTCTAGTTCCTCCTATTCGTGCAATGTAGTAAAGGAGCTAAATCCATTTGAAGTCATGCAGGGTGCCTTCAATAAAAAGTCAACTTGGCCTGGTATCATATAGAATTTTAAAATATAAAATTAGAGTAGTAGTGTGGATGTATTTTATTAGAGAAGCATACATCCATATAACAAAGTGTGTGAGCTTAGCTCTTTATATATGAAGAGCTAATTTGTTATTCTCTCTACTACTTCTTCCTCTTTAAAATATTTTATGACCCAACGTTTTGCCGCCTCTTTTCATATTGTTGGAGCGCTAGCTGCACTTATATACAGGAGTGGACATGCAGATGAAAGGAAAGAAAGAGAAAAACAAAGGTAAGTGGAGCATCATCGGTCAGAAGAAAATAAAGGACGGAAGGACTTCACACGGGGGGCATGCAGCAACCGGCATTGGTGCGTCGTCGCTGCAGCAGCCTGAGGCTCTGAGCTGTTTGTTCGGTGGCACTGTACTGCTCGTGCTGTGTGGACGGTGCCATGGCCATGGTTAGCAGGCCACCACCCAATGGTCCCCTGAGAACACATCCCTGCCTAGCTAAACTCCTCGTCCTCTGCACCATTGGAGGCCTCCTCTATTAACCACTACTGGCTAGCTCCTTTTAATTCCAACCCACTCGATCGCATCCATTCATGCATAACCATGCATCATGTTCTGAAAAAAATTACTCGATCTGTGTCCGATCCACCATTACTCACATAGCATGAAAGTGCAATCCTGACCTTCGAACTTGAAACCCAAGTCAGTTTTCGGTGGAATTAGTGTGTTCCAATCCAACCCAATAGCCAAACGTACCTTCGATGTCCTTTCAAATACGCGGATTATATGGTTTTCATGGGTGCACCACGCTAAACTTGTCATGAGAGAAACAAAAGAGAGCATTTAATTCTAAACATATATACCACAGTCAAATATACCACAGTCAAAGATAGTGATGTATAATACTCCGTGGTCGATCGACCTAATCGTGTTAGGTCGGTCGGGCTCGAATATCGAAGCACACAGCCAAGCAGCTGGCCATTACACTATTATTATGTGCGTGACACAACCGGTATGGAGTTAGCCTGCAAAGTGTACTTGTTAATTAGGGATTAAGTGCTACTGATGGATGGCACGCTGATGGGAGGGACAATGCTTGTGGTAAGCACGCGCTGCTGGTTTTCTTGAAAAATGTTGTGCTTGCATCTTTGTTGCATTGCGTTGGTTCTTCGATATACGTATGCAGCTAGCATGGATGGGGATGTCGACATCACCGCACTCCCCAGGTCAACCCATCTTGTTGCTAACCTGCAGCTGTCATAGATCCATATCACTTATTGACTGAGACTAGCAACTTACTAAGTGTGCTTATTATTAGTTAGTATACTAATCCTGCACACTTGAGATTCGTCATCAAATCCACCGGATATTCCATACATTGCATAGCATTGCTAATACTCCCTCCGTCCATTTATCTCCTTCGTATTAGCCTTCGACGCAATGACCAAGGAGCAATAAAACAAAACCAATTTACATTAAAGGAATGGTGCAGTCAAGTAGTTGTAGCCAATGGGAAGCCAGTGAGTAATTAATGCAGACAAGTAGCAGCCAATGAACACCAAATATGCAACGTGGTCCCAACTAATACGAAGAAGATTCTTGAAAAACCATTTTTTGGTTAGATGAAGGAGATAAATGGACAGAGGGAGTACTATACCAAATGAGTATATATTATACCATCTGGTGCTAACCCGGCCATTAATTGTAGAGTTGTGTGCTAATCACCCAGATTAATTGTAGATAAGACAATAATGATACAACTAGGAGTACTATACTTCATTGCTCAGGCAGTTAGGACTTCACACCGACAAATGTAGGTGTTGTCATGTGAGTACCGTACTCAGCTCGTACCCCTCTTAGAGCATCATCTCCAACAGATTACTTATTATCTCTCTCTCTCTCTCTCTCTCTCTCTCTCTCCGGAAGATCGATTACTTATTTTCTTATTATCCCAATACTAAAAATATGCAAATGTAAGTTGCCCATAAACGACAGATTACTCATACAATCCCTAATACCTAAAGGTTTTACACTTAAAAAGCCATCCCCTCTCCCTCAGATATAGGTGATCCACTCTCTCTTTCCCCTATCCACTTTAAAAATATTGGTAATGTGTTGGGAAAGAGGAGGAAAAAAGGCTACACTATTAATAATAGGAGATCACATATATAGAAGTTTAAGGGATGTACTTCCTCTATTCCTGAATAAATAGATTTCTAGCTCAAGAGAATTTTGTCTATAAAAATATCAATCTTTAGAAGGTTGATGGTCCACGAGCCCACTTATTTCTCTCAAATTCTCCTTGCATTTGTTGCGCCTACTCCTATCTCCCGATCTAGCTAGTGTCAACTTTCTGTAGTTAGGTGTGTAGTAAATAAATATTGTAATTAGTGTTCTATTAGAACAATCATGGACCAGTGTGCAACTACTCCTGTCACACTAATTTGTCCTAAACTTGCTAAGAATCTATTTATTCATTCAAGTACAGATAGAGGAGGTGGTATATATAAGTAGAGATGCTCTTATCGCACAATAGGTAAAAAAGAGCACACTTACTATTCAACCGGATGGAATTGGATCCACAAACTTCTAAGGTACAAAATATAACTATGTACTTTTAATTTACAGGGAAGAGTTAACCTGATGATCGATCTGTAGTTAAAAATGTGAAGTTTTATAAATAGTACAATTAATTAGTATCTCTAATTAAGACATATATCATTCAACCAATAACGAAGCAGTAATCTCAATGCAAATGCCACTGGTGTTATCATCATGAGCTGAAGATGAAAATATTTTTCAAGGGGCAAATTAAAAGCTCTTGTTATTATTCGATTTTTGGTGTCACGAATCTTAGAGCTAGCAACCGGTGTCGTCGTGTACAAGGCGACAAACAAATGTGTCATGAAAATTGCGAATTAAAGAGCATTACGGCTGTTCTTAGTAATCTACTCCTCCTCACCATCGACTATGGTACGCTGATCATTACGTTCCATCATTGCTTACTTAATTAGTTTAAGGATCCGATGAAAACTGCGATTTATTTATTTATATATATGTAGTAGGCATCTCACCAGCCAGTCTAGGGCATCTTCTAAACTGAAAGATTCCTCGTCTCGATCTCAGGCAGGCACCATCTGCATGTACGTATTTAACAATATATATATTGCAGTGATTGCATATTAAACAAGCTAAGGAGAACCATTTCTTTACCCTTTTTCTATTTTTGGCGTGTTCCAAGAACGATCATGGTAGTGTAGCTAGTTTAGGACCAGTAGTAGCAAACAGTATTATATATATGGCCCACTGATTTCTAGTATATAGATCGCCCGTTCGCCACCAGTAAGTTATATCAGTCATTATATTTTGGGTTCAATATTACTAGTATTCTATCAGTCACTGACAATGGAGCTGGAACCTGTATATGTATGCATGACACGTAAGTGTGTACGGTGTAGGTGCATGCCATTGTTTCGTACAGTAATATTGTTTCCGAATCATAATGCAACCTAACCCTGTCCCTAGTAAACTGGCTGTCAGTACGCGTAGCCCATGTTCTCATCATCACTTGAGTATATAGTACTTGAGTTAAAGTTACGGCACGAAAATCAAAAACATCACTTATTATTTTGGGACGAGGGAGTAAAATAGAAGATGAGTTCTAGCCTCAAACCCTTTGTAGAGAATAGGTATCTCAATCTAAAATTGTTATTATCCCCATTCGCTTCTAGCTATAGAATGGTATTTTTCTCTCACAACAAATTAAACAGCTGCAGCCACAAAAACCATCAGCCACTAGAAAAACCAGAATTATATGTAGCCAAAAAAAACATCACATAAGGATACAAGAGTTATACATATGTTGGCTATGATTTTAGACGTTTTCGTAGTAATTATAATAACATAAGGAACGAAAAGAAGCGGGTTATTGTAAGTGGTCTATTAGTATTCCAACATATATTGATCTTATCCTTTGTGACAGGGATAGGAGAGAAGAAAGGGGCCGTCGTGGGCTTGATGGGAGAGCCCCACCTGTAAGATGCTTTTTGCATTCTAAAATGCTGAGATTCTTCTTCTGAACTAAGCAAATGGGTCAGGCAAAATAAGCATAGTCAATTGGGTGGACACATAGATTGAGGAATAAAGGGGCTTGTACTCACTCATCATCATCTGTTAGCTAGCTTTAATTAGCCGAATGGTGGAAGTTAAGCATGCAAGAAAGCTGGCATGTTCCTAGCTAGCTAGGCAACAGATGAAGTTGGTGCTTCATCGTGCAACTATTCTCTCGTCCCAAACTACGGAAACAGGAGTAGCAGCAAATAGGGCGATGCATAGTACAGCTAAATGAACACATATAATGCATCGGATTAGTTGCAGCAAAAGCAGCAATATAAATATTCGCTACAGCCTATATATATATATATATATATATATATATATATAGAAGCAATAGTTTGTGCGTGCACCGGTGAAGCTAAGGAAAAACCTTAAAAGTTGCAAACCCTAATCAAGGACGACCCTGGATTCTAGTAGCATGGCCATGGAAGATATTTACCCCTAATTAATAACAAAATAAAGAAATCATCGGTCATGATGCCCACCCACAGACTCGATTGGAATATAACCGGCCACCACCAGCCACGTACACTCCGTAGTGCTTGTCTTTTGTTAAATTATTGCAACAAAACAAAATGCAGTACGAGGAGGGGCATCATCCATGATTATCTCGATCGCGTACTCCTATATTGCTTCCATCTTCACTATCCTCTCTACTACCCATAAAGGGTAAAAACTAGGACAACGTCTTAGCATAGGATTACCTATATATGGATCCTTCCTTCCATTTTGATGAGAGTGGTTAAATGACTGAGAGAAGAATTTATTTGAGCTTATTTTTTAAGGAAAATCAAAAACTACACTTAAGTACTATCTAACCTGTGCAATGATAAAGCAAATGGACTTATTACATTCTAGATCTAGTCGTACACGATATCATCATCGATCCTGCAATTGCTCACTGGATGGCTACCTGCAACACCGCCCAACTTAATATGTGGGCTCAAAACCAATCTGGTATGACGAGATGCTCTACCAACTAGACTATTGACACACATGAGCTAGAGTTCTGGTTGTCATGTCATGTTTATCAATGTCTATCGGTATATGTATTAGGTGGTTTCCTTTTCTTTTATTAAAAGAAAGAGAACGACGTGGCGTGTATGCTGCCAAGATCCTATGAATGGACGGTTATCTGTCATCATAGCTAGACGTCAATTTATTTGAGAATGCAAGATAGTGACGGACTCTAATATGTCGTGGTAGAAAGTGAGTGGTGCTCAAAGAATGTATTTTTGAGTTCTTTTAACCTTTGAGTTTCTACTAGAGAGAAAGAAAACAGTGGGTTTTTCAATGAAGAGGCAGGAGAAAAAGGACGAACGGGGAAGGGAAAAAACCGTTCCAGCGGGAAGAAAAAATAGATGACAATGATGGAGTGGTGGCGGGCCCGCGGTGCCTGTGACGTGGGCAACAACTTCGTACGTCCCCCACTGAGCCCAATGCAAGCGGGGCCCAGCAGCCCAGACTTTCACGCGTCACCACCACTCGTTTTCCGTCCTCGTCACTCGCCTCAAAAAAGCGTACTGCTTTGGGCCCACCATATATCCCGGCCCCACCATTTCCGATCCTCTCACAACACCGTTCCTTTTTTTTGTGGCAATTTCTCCTCCATACCTAACGTTACTTCTTTTCCTTATACGATGAATGAATGCCACTTTATTAAGACAATGGAATTAGATTTGTAAAGGCTGTATTATATATAGATATAGGCTGTATTATATATAGATCATCCATGACTATTTGATACTCCTAGATGGCTAGATATGGCTTGAATTTGTATGGTGAGTGTCGACGATTTCCAATCTTTTTGTTCTTCTTCTTTATTTCTTTCGTGATAGTTTCTGTGCATCCACTGTTGTAGAGTGGAGGACATAATTAATATATAGTAAAAATAAATTGATCTTTTTTTTAAAAGAATCTAACAAAAACTCATACCATTCACAATCTTTATACATCCGTGCATGAATACCTCTTAACATTCTTTGAGTTTTTTTTTCAAGTACTTCTTTTGTACCAATGGAAATACATGTATCGTTTATCAAAGTATCAATTAGTCTTAGATTTTAAAAATGCATACTTAAAAGTTACTAATCTTTATGATATCAAATAAGTATTATTAGCTTAATCATATATTGAATTAAACTCATAATAAACTTATTTAGAGATTTAAATGTTGATATTATCTTTTATAAATCAAATCAAAACTAAAACTGACAACAGTGAATAGTTGGAAACAGAGGGAGCAAGAAGTACACGCGTTGATGATGTGAACGGTGGCGGGGCAATGGACTATACCACTTGTCACATTTTGTCAGTGTGTCTCCTGCGAACTCATGTAGACATGTAGTACTACACTCCTGTTGAGCCTGCCATCCTTGTCCATCCATCTATGGATTGGATACCTATCATCAATTCTTAGCCGGCCTGTTGAATTGTATTTTTAAGACCGAGGAAGCAAGTAACATTGACATGGTGTCACTATATATGTATTTTAAATTGTACATGGATATGACCTAGTTTTGGTGCGGCTTACCAAAAGTACTGTTTCATGCACATCATCTGAGCCGGTGCTCATATGGATTTGTGCTCCAATCATTTCTACCGCCTGCCTCCTACCTACTACCCTCTGCAGGGAAAAAGAAATCCATGTGGGGTGTTAACTTAAGTACTTGCTTGGATGGCAATTAAGAAGATATATTTTGGGTTGTTTTGTTACCTATTTAGAGCCCGACTTGTGGGAATCTAGCAGAGGTTTGGTGTCACTATATTCAATTATTTTTATACTCACAGAGGTGGGTAATCTATATATAAGTTTAGGGTTTTTGTTTTGAATTATCCTTTATATTAGCAGAGGTTACCAATTTTAATGCAAAATTAGGGGTTACTTTGTGTACGTATTTTTAATAATTATACAAGTGGAGATATATCTAATGGTTATTATTGACAATGATGGTTGGAATTTGAAAGGCTAGACATTTTCTAGTCATTGTGAGAATTTTTAAGATTTACCATGAAAGCCTGTGTAGTAACAGTAAGATTGTTAGATTGAAAAACAGTTCATATATGCAGCTAGTGTATACTACAATCATCTAAAAGAAAGAAAAAGTTCATATATGGATGTAGGGTACAATTGAGTTTGTTTGCTCCATTATCATCTAAAAGAAAGAAAAAGTTCATCGTACATCACACACACTCATCAAGCATTTGCTTTCCTGTTAATAGTTCATATCAAGCATTTGCCACAGAGACCCATCACACAGCACGTGGGTCTCTGTGGTCTAATTTGCAGGCTTTACTACGTATCCTAGATGCAGTCTGAATTGAAACTAAGGCCTCGTTTAGTTACCAAATTTGGTGGGCAAAATTTACATAGTAAGTGTCCCGTCACACTGTAGCAATTTTATTTTTATTTGATAATAATTATCCAAACATTGATTAATTAGGCTTAAAATGTTCGTCTCGTAAAGTACAACAAAACTGTACAATTAGTTTTTTATTTCATCTATATTTAGTACTCCATATATGTGCCGGCATTTTGATGTGACGGAGAATAGGAATTCTGTATAGTAAATTTTAAATACCAATTTTGATATCTAAACAAGGCCTAACAAATAAATACCTACAGAGACCTGCGCCGTTTGCAGCCTGCAAAAAAGGCAAAAGTAATAAGTAAAGTGAGTTGAATTTTTTTTCACCTTTTGATCTTACAACCTCAGTACGTAGTACACTGTACCACCACAGTTTGGCCTCAGTTCTTGTGTCGTGTGATTTATTATATGTTTGTATATTGCGGCCGCAACCACACCCCACACCCCCGCCCCCCGCCCCACCCACTCCCACCCCCCCCCCCCCCCCCTCTCCCTTCCTTTGGCACAATAACAGCACAAATGTACTACCAGCTCTGACCCACTCCAAGTCCCGCATCGTCGACAATCAATCTCTCTACACTCTGTAGCATTCATTCAAGCACGGTCCACTCCAAGTTGAACCATCTACTCGATCGCGCACTGACAAGCGTGTCATGAGCGACCACTGCTGCTCGTCATGCCTGACATGAGATGCTGCTCTGCATCATATATTCATGCCTTTGCTTGCCGCTGCTGGTGCCATTCTAATGTTTCCACATATCATGGCTAGCTGATGCATATATACCATAACAAGTTGCCATAACTGCATGTTTGAATGATCTGGTGAACACTACATATATATCATCAGAAGATATCATCCATTCATTTTATTATCTTATCTTATGTTATATGTCACACACAAGTAAATATTGCATTGGTTGGAGAAAACTTAACTTATTATTAATTAGAGGCAGACCCACAGCGCATATATCATATATGCATTACTTGCGGGGACCAATTAAGCCTCCTACGATTACACAAATTAAGAAAAAAGTAGGTGCTGATGAGGAAGACGACAAGATGCTTGAGCTGCAGTTAGTTGTGTATGCATAAGAGAGATAGGAAAGACAACGGCAAGCATATATGCATCGTATGTTCTAGCTTTTTTTTAAAAAAGGGGAGGATTTTATTAATTTACGATCATTCTATCGAGTTAATATAATAATTGTAAACCCACTCCTAGCCTCTGTAAAAGCACACAGTCTGAACTAAAGGAAAATAAATAGAAAAGCCTGACATTCTAATGACTATCAATCCTAAGACTAGACCGTCATCTATATGTTCAGAAAAAAAATACCGTAATCATTTGCATCAATTATCATGATGCCGTCGCAACTAAAACTTGTGAAGTATGCATCGTATGTTCTAGCCAGCTGTAGTACTGTCTGTATATAACTACGACTCGGTCAAATAGGGTGAGCACTAGCTAGCTGCTACTCAGCCGGTGCAGTATCACGAGTCACAGCCGAGCAGTAACATAATGGACTTTTCCCTCCTCGTATATCGATGGCTGTGAGACGCGTGGATGATGTGAAGGTGATGTGCCGCAGTGCTGGTGTGTCTCTTGCAACTGTTTGCAATCAGACATATAATACAATTTTTTCTCTCACAATAAAAAAACATAACACATTTCTTTTACAACAACTAAAGTTGACTTATTAGCCGTAAAAACCTTTAACCGAACAACAAAGAACCCAGTGTAAACTCATGTACGTACTAGACATAAAGCACAGTACACTCGATCCTGTTGATCCTGCCATCCTTGTCCACCCATCCATGGATTGGATTAGCACTATTGCGCAAGTGAACTTCTGTGGCGGGCAAAAATCATTTTTTACAGCAGGCAAAGGCACCTGTTGAGAATGGAAGGTCATGGTTAATCGTGGCCTCCACCACAGCGGACGTCGTTGCCCGCTGCGGAAGATGGATTTAGCGCAGCAGGCAACATAAGACGCCCGCTGCGGTTAATGGTGATTAACCGTAGCGGACACCATACGTTGCCCGCTGCGGTAAATATTTTTAGAAAAACAAAAAACCCTGAACCCGCTGGTGAGCCCATTTCCGAGCCCATCAGCGAGCCCAATCCCACCCCGAAACCCTAGCGCCACCGTTCGCTGTGCATCAACGGCGCTCTTGGCGCTGGCAGAGAAGCGGGAGGAGGAGGAGGCGCAGCCGAGGGAGCGTGGTGGGGACGCTGCCGGGGACGCGGTGCCATCGTGGAAGGGAGCCCATGCAGGGAGCTCCACCTCACCAGATTCGTTATCGGGGCCACTCGATCCGTGCTTCGAAGCTCGATCTGCGTTGGGAGGACCTCATATCTGCCGCTGGATTCGCCCCAAATCCGCCGATCCGCACTCTTCTATACCGGATCTGCAAAAGGAAGAAGGGAGTAAGGAAGACGAAGTGGGAAAAAGAGTGGGGGAGAGAGAGGGCACCTGCCACCTTTGGTTGCCATCGTTGCCTCCTCGTGCACGCCGATGGAGGGGAAGAAGAGGAATGCTCGGTGTAGAGGCCAGGCATCCGTGCCTCTCCTCATCCCTGATGTCGATGATGGCGAGGCTGGATTGCTTCGCGCCATGGACACCAGCTTCCATGGGGGGCGCCGCCAACCGCCGCCGGCCACCGCGCTCGCTGTTGCCCTCCATGCGCCTCGCCCAAAGCGGCGCCCGTCACCGCAGCAGTGCACATCTCCTCGCCGTGAGCAGCCGCCAGAAGGAGGCGGTGGAGAGAGTTAGCAAAGGGAAGAGAAGAGTGGGCCTCCACCTCTGGGTGCGCGAGGGAGGCCGGCCCACTGTCGCCGGGGAGCACCGTGGCCGCCGCCATGGCCGTGCCCAGGGAGGGAGCGAGTGAAGAGGGAGAAGAGTGAGGGAGGGAGAGGACTGAGAGGGAGATCGACTGATCGAGCATGGAGCGGCGTCGGGAGAGTAGCGTGGTTCGCAGAGGGGAATTGTGGCGCTGGGAGTTGCGGCGGATGGAGAGAGAGTCGGGAGAATGAAGTTTGAAACCCTAGCTCCACCATTTTATATACGCAAGTAGAGATGGGCTCATATGGGCTCCGACCTGGGCCGTAATTTTACCGCAGCGGGCATCTTAAGGTGTCCGCTGCGGTAAATCGATTTACCGCGCCGGGCACTTTAAGAGGCCTTCTGCGGTAAATAGGTATTTACCGCAGTGGGTAAATAAGGTTGTCCGCTTCGGTAAATTATTTACCACAGCGGGCGTCTCAATGACCAACCGGCCACGGCCAGCCACCGAATAACCGTGGCGGGTAAAAACAATGCCAGCCACGAAGTGCACTGTAGCAACATCACAAAAGTTATCAGAGACCCATCATTAATGCTTTAGCTAGATGGCGTGTTATTGCTAAGCTAGATATATGCATGTGGTAGTACGTAAGTTATTAACAGTGGCATGGTACCAGTGGTCCACTATACACTTATATTTTATTTTAACTGTACATAGATCTGGCCCTAGTTTAATTTTGGTGCGGGTCATGGGAAAGCTCTGTTCATGTACGTCCGGCCTCTGCATGCTGGTCGAGCCAGTACTGAGATGAATTTGTGCTCCAATCATTTGTACAACACAACCTGCCTAGCTACTTGCTACGTAGTATATGTATATACTTGTTAGCTACTTTTCACTACCTCATTCGATCACCACTGCCGAGTCCAAGCCCCCTATCGCTGTGGATTTTGAATCGACAGTGCCATAGCAGTGACGTAGGGTTCACATCAACGTCGGTTCTTATTAGCCGCCAGTGATTTTCCATCAATATTGCCGACCCGTATCCCACACCGGCAGTGTTCTTGACATCAACACTGTCGACTCATGTCCCACACCGGCAGTGTTAGGCTTAAAAAAAAAATACTGCAAGCTTCCATTGGACGTAGACAGGCTTACAACATCAGCATATCTTTCACTGAACATTTGATACGATAATGAATATCAAAATGAAAGTTTGCTGGTGGCCCATGGAACAACAATTTGATAACACCTTCAGAATCGTCATACACTGAAGACCAAGTTCCTAATTGTGGCAGATCCTTCTAAATCATATGGCCCACATACATCATTATTGTCTAAACAGACTCCTAATAACCATGAATGTGTGCCATGAGACATAAAAGGTCTGTCGGGTAAATCCCGAATCATCCACGATTCTTCAAACAGGATCAATCATTACAAAGAGACATTGCAGTACTACAACAGTTTTATACAAATAATATACATCGGAGTAAAATAGCGGAAGGATTACAATAACATAAGTTTACAAACCGTTCAGTTTAAACTTACAAACCATAAGTTGGATTAATACAAACCATAGTAACAGTGGAGTAACAATATAACTTATTACAAAACCTTGATCATATGCTCTGCCCAAGAGCGAGACATCATATTCGTCGTCACTTTCCTCGACGATGGTCATATAGCAGGATGCGAAGCACTCCTACCCATGAGACTCACCTGCATTAAGGGTTCAACAAACCCTGAGTACAAAAATACTCCACAAGACTGACCTGACGAAAAAGAGAGGTGAAGACTCACGAAATGCAGGCTAGAGGGACAAGGTAAGGCTTGCAAGAGATAAGAATTTTTGCAGAAAAGCATTGACAGAAAGTAAAGTTGTCTTGCCCAAGATCAAGATTACCAACCAACTTTATTCTTAAACCTTAAACATCATACAAGTTGTTACTACGATGATGAACACCGATCGAGTCTTCTTCTCCGAGAAGCAATGGCGATTCGAATCTATTTTCATACCCAGCTGGGACCTAGATCACTGGGATACCGGAGACTTTAACTCCGATGCGTACCAGATCACAAATATACCGGGATAACAACCGCAGCCATATATCACCACATGATACACGTGAGCACTTCGACCCAGTGTACCGATATACATGGGAATTTAAGCCTACAGTATAACACACTATGATATATGTGGGGACTCTGGCCCATTATATATCACTCCATGACATACGTGGGGACTCTGGCCCACTGTATGACACTTCATGCATGTGGATTTCTAGTTTCTTGATATCACCAGTTCACCATCGACACGGGACCTAGGGCATCAGCAGACGGAAACACTACAGAGGGACTCCTTTCTCAATGCAAGTTAGCCGTCCGGACTCGATTTATTAACTAAAAGCATGATTCCAACAGATAAAATCAATCTCATCTTTTTCATTCTTTTACTTTTGAACACTTAACTAATTAAGTAGGGCTAAGCATTACTACGCATCTGCCAGAACAGATAACAAGGAATATGGAAGTAAGACAGGTAATGCAATTGGTAGGTTTTCACTCAACTCCTATTACTTAATGCAACATAACATAACTGAAGCGATAAAATTTTTTATAAAATAGAACAGGGTTTGAATGCATCTGGGGCTTGCCTTGGTATTCGGGGTAGACGGGCTCGGACTCTGGATCAACTCCAATCTCCTGAGTCTGCTCTTCCTTCGGATCTAGGACGACAACGTTAAACTCTCCGTTATCGGAAACTATACGATACAATGATACGCTTCAACATGATTGAATAGTAAACATGATGCTCGATGGATGCATAACCAGATTAAGGGCTTGAGTACAAATTTTTTTTACGATAAAGTTGCAAGCCAACTAAAACTTACTTACTAAGTTTATTAGGGTTAACTACGTCATTTAAGAAGGTTATTAAACACATAAAATATTATTAATTAAGCCCTAATGACATGATCCAGGTAAGTGCAAATAATTAATTAAAGTACCAAAGGTCATTAGGATTAATGACCCAAGGTCATCAATCAATCCCAAAGTCAAACAAACCCTATAATGATTAAACTTATTTAAATGGATTAATTAATTATTTAAAAGCACAAAATAAAGGCATAAAAATTAAAGTTGTCTAATTGAGCTCAAAATTTTATTTTGAAAAGCTAATTAGATGACAAAAAAATTTTCAGAAATAAAAGCCAATTATTTTATTTATTAAAAATCATTGAAGGTGCATTTTTCAATTGAAACGACTAATTTTAACTTATGCAAAAAGTACTCAAATTTGATATTTCATATTTTTCCTAGATAGATGACATCATAAAGAACATACACAAAAATTTTTAGAATTTTTGGAGTTATGCATGAATTATTATGATTTTCTAAAGAAAATAGCATTTAAATCATTTTCTAGAAAAAGAAAAAGGAAAAAGGAAATTCCTCCCGACGTTGACCGGCGGCGGCCGGGTTTTGACCGGCGATTGCTCGTCGACGGTGAGGTCTCCGGCGACGAGGTTTGGTCCTACGTGCTCAGCTCGACACGGTGAACAACTTGGGCTAGCTAATGGAGTGGCGGGGCGACAATGGCGCACTGGCCGGCGGCCATGGCAGCGCGGCGGTGCGACGAAAAGGCATCACCGGAGTGTCTTCGGTGACGGCGAGGCTATCTACATGCACTACGCACCCCCACGAACACAAACAGCAACAAAATGAGACCAAACTTGAACCCTAGCCGCAACGGCTACGCGCGTGGCGGGGCGGCAAGGTCGTGCCGGTGGCGAGCTACGGTGACTGGCGGCCTCAACACGATAGAGAAGAAATTGAGGGTACAGGCAGATGCAGGAGCTCACCACGGGCACAGTGCGTACATTGATGAAGGCTCGGTGTGGCTGAGGCGAGCTGTAGCCGGCGGCGCTAATGGCGGCAGCGGTGCTCTGGCGGCAAGGTTCGCGTCACGGCGACTCCTATGCACCATTAAGCCAGCCAAGATGCGCATGAGGGGCAGGAGAATATGGAAAACATGATAGAAGGGTTAATGAAAATATATATTCAACCTTGGCGGCGGTGGCCGGCGAGAAAGCTTGCGGCGGCTCGACGACCGGTCGCGAGGAAGATGACGAAGTACGGGCGCTATGGGCGATGAGGGCGGGCACTAGCTGGCTCAGAAGAAGCGCAAGGTCAAGGCGGAGTTTCTGGCAAAAGCAATTGGACAGCAGTGGATCGACGGCGGCGAATTAGAGCGGCGGAGCAAGGTCGTCGGCGGCGGTAGGGGGAAAGAAGAAGATGTCGGCCACGGCGCACCTATTTATAGCCAGAGCTCGAGGAAAGGAAGGGCGACACGCGGCGATGGTGCTCCAAGCGTCGGGGCGAGCTGGAGGCCGTGGCATGTGCGGCTGTGGACGGCGGCGCGGCTTGAGAAGCCGGCAATGGCGTCCGTTCATAGGTCTCGGTGCTGTTCTCGATAATTACAGAAATGCCATTTGTCAAAAATAACAAATTACTTCAAAATTGATATAAGAACATGAAAATCTCCAAAAATAGAATTTGCATAAATTTTAACTGGCATCCTCAAATTCTATATAGAATTTGAAATATGAATTCAAATTTAAAAAGGGGAATAAACCCTAGAAATAAACATTTGAAATTACTTTTGATTTTTCAATAAAAATTGAAAATCTTCAAAACTATGAAATGTTTAAATTTGCAAACCAAACATGTTTCATATATAAAGTTTTCTCAAATTATGCATAAATTTTGAATTATGCTTTTAAAATCAAAAGGGGACAAATGCTAGAAAACTGTATTTTCAAGGTTATTTGAAATTCTTTTTGGAAACTTGAAAAACTGTATATACCATTATTGTAGCTCTTGTTAAGATATACAAATCATATTGTTAGATTATACCCAAATTCTTTATAGATTTTTAATTATAGAAAAGGCGATAAAACCAGGTTTTGAAATAAAGGGTTTTTGAAACCGAACTCAAACTCCATTTGGTTTCTAATTTAATTGGTTGGTCATTAGTGATCACAAACATCATCCAAGGACATTTTTAGGTCAATAACCCAATGACACCCTTGGTTGACCAAGTTAACTTTTGAAAAATATTTTATAGCTTTCCAATTCAAATTTAAATTTGAATTGCAAGACTTGGGAATAAGCTTTGAAATCCAAATTTAACTTCAAATATGGAAATCATTTTTAAGGGTTGGACTTAGATTTATATACTATGCTTGGCACTAGTGTAAACACGGTTTACACCTCAAGTACATAGAATATAAACCAAGTAATTTGGGATGACATTTGAAAGTAGGGTTTTATTATTTCATGTGACAAAACATTTCAGAAGCACAATCCACCTATGAAATGTAAGCTTGTTTTAGTTGATGCATATCAAGGTTGACCTAAACATGAATGCTTTGCAGTGCATATGATGACATGGCAGGGTTTTAGTTAATATAACACCAGAGGTGTTACACTAATCCATGCTATGCGACTACATTTTTTATGGAAATAAAACATGGAAATACATGCACATGGCCTAGAGTCACACCTTGGTCTCGCCGGAGGCTGCAGGGCACTCGTCTGGATCTAGCATCTCGCTCGCTTGCTGTGTTGGCAGAAGAAGGAAACAGAACGTGATTAATTAAGATTAGCGAAACCATCTGGGACATAAATCGAGTCGGGAGACTGCAGATTGGAGCTTACATTCTACACGAAGGAGTCAATCTGTGGTGAGATCACGAAGGAGTCCATCTCCAATGAGTCCACGGAGACCACGGATCGTAGCTCAGCACTCCTTTCCTCCTCCATCTCCAGCCTCACGTAGTCCCCAAATGAGCCCTCCGGTGCACGCCTCCTTTCGCCTATGCCAATCTGGCTGGACTGCCAGAGATGGACAACAAGCAATCCATCCAGAATATGGAGTCATTTTTTTTAGATTAAACACGGGCGGGATTAATACCATATGAACTGGAGAATCAGAGGAAAAAATTCTTATTGCTTCCCAACGAAAAGGAGGGAGGCATCGTCTCTGGCGTACTCACCCCAAAACGCATCCCATGGCCCTTGGCGCAGCACATGGAGGCCCGTGACATCCCATGCAGATTGACCTGGCCGGTGCCCACCAGGATCTCGACGTGGTCGAGCTTGCGAAGGGCATTGGCAGGGTAGACACCGCTGCTACACGGATCTGGCTGCTGGATCACAGTGGCCATGGCCAGTGGCGGATACAGAAAATGATGCAAGGGGGGCTAATGTCTTCTTCTTCCTCTCTTCTCTCCATTTTCCTTCTTTAATCCACCTCTTCTTCCCCTTCATCCTCTCTAATTTTCCCTTGATGCAGCAGCTGTAGGGGGGCTAGAGCCCCCCCAGCCCCCCCCTTAGATCCGCCCCTGGCCATGGCAGAGCGAGCGGGGGGACGAGATTTTGGGAGGAGTTAGTCTAGAGAGTTAGGGAGGAGGAACAGAGGTAATGTCTCCAGGAGAAAGGGTGGAGAGAGAGGGGGAAGAAAGGTGACGACGGACGCGAGTGAGGAGTTAAGCAGAATGAGTAGAAATTCCAGGTCTAGATACTTAGATAATTATCGACTCTATTGATACACCGATATTGATAGTAAATTCACTGCCAGGGCAGTGACATGGGTTTTCACTCTTGGTTGTTGGTCATCCTCACCTGTTTCAAGCCTAGAAAGGGTCTTTAGTGATAGTTCATTTAAATCCGGCATTGATGAGGCCAGTAGTGATAGTCGAATTTGTAGTAGTGTTTGTAGCTTGAAGTGCCATGAGTGTCATGGCAGCGTGCAACATTAAGGCGGGGGAAGCCGGATGAAGAAGTGCAATGTAGTGGACTAGGATGTCACAAATGGGAGGACAATGAGACCGCGCCCCCGAAAACAGATGCAAGAAAGCATGGCGTGGCAATGAAGATCAACATCTGGAGCATCAAATGTGTTGTAGACTAGCTAATTAAGGTGGGGAGAGATGGGGGAAAGATTTGTGGATACAAAACAGATAGGCAATGATTTCTTTTTTGATATAACGAGATTCATTTAGGCTACTTTATAAAAGTCAGAATTGCATCTTTAGCGGAACAATGGCAGGACATTAAAAGCAGGGAGAATTAGAAAAATTGGCCTCCAAAAAACTTGCGCTTAGAAAATTGGCCCTTTTTGAACTTAGAAATCTGGCCTCAAAATTAAATTTTCTTAGGAAACTAGCCTTCCTATGGGCCTGTGAGGCAATCTGTTAGTTTGGACATTGTAGTGCGAGGAAAAAGACCATTTTGCCCCTCATCTTTGAAAATTCATAACTAGAGTTTGATAACTTTAATTTTGGTTGAACCAAATTTTGACGTGCTTCTTGAGATTTCTAGTGTTTTTATTGAAAATATAAATCTGGCCATGTTTGATAGAATTATTTATTTAGTAACTTTAAAAATATATGTGATTATATGTGTGATTATATGCTTGAAATATATGTGTGCGGCTATGTGCTTGAAATTTATGAATATATACCATAAATGAACATAACTTTATTTTTTATTTTTTTCTTCAGATACCTAAAGTTAATACCATTAAAAGCTACGGAAGGCCAGTTTTCTAAGAAAATTTGATTCTAAGGCCGTTCAAAAGAAAGAGCTCATTTCCTAAGTGTAAGTTTTTCTTTGAGACCAATTTGTTAATTCTCCCTGTGCTTTATGGATGCGTAAGGAGCGGTAACTGTCGCAGCATAGTAAGCTTCAGAAAGAGTACGTGGTCTTGTTTAGTTCACTGAATCGGTGACTTTCGAGTGCTACAGTACGTAATAAATGCACACTATAGCATTTGTTTGTATTTGGTAAAATTTATCTAATTTTTAATTAATTATGTTTAAAATATTCATCTCGTAAAGTATAACAAAATTATGTAATTAGTTTTTAATTTTATCTGTATTTAGTACTCTATGTATGTGCCGATATTTTAATATAACAAGGAATAGGAATTCTGCATGATGAAATTTAAGAGTAAATTTGAGGAACTAAACAAGGCCCGTGTGTGCGCTACCTAGCAAACAGGGGTACTAGGTACCATCTGTGCCGTGTACTACGATGCATGAACGAATCATGTTATGATATGATTGGGGGATCGATGTGCTTCGAGGAATCGTAGTCATGTCTCAAAAATAATGGTGGTTGGTGTTTGCACAGAGTTCATCAACAACCGGATCGGAAATGAAAAGACAACAGTGCAACCGATGGGGGACCAATATATGCAAAAGTAGATACAACACAAGTACTACTACTAACCGTACGTTACAGCGTATATATAGGTTCCGTACGTTTCAAAAGCAATCGATAATAATTCCTGGTTCTGTCCGGTAACACTCTGTTTTTATATCATGGTAATAGTTTTATCTCAAGTCAATTAAAATATATCTATCTTTAACCATTATTTTAAAACTGTATGCTTTCATAATTAAATCTCACATGTTGTGAAATTATATAGGTTTTTTAATTGATAGTTAAATTAAATTAGAGATATGTTTAACACATCCCTCCATTCCGAATTGGAAGTCATTCTTATTTTTTAGAAACCCAAAATATCTGTGGTTTGAATAAAATTATAGAGAGAATTACAAAGACTTATAATTCAAATAGGTATACTATAAAATATAATTAATCAAAAAATCTAGTGATACTTATTTTAGTGTCAAATGATATAAATTTGATTAAACTTAAGACCTTCTGACTCTCGAAGAAAATTAAGATGACTTACAATTTAGGATGAAAGGAGTAACTTTTAGTGGCGTACACGTCAGCTCTTTACTATATGTTTAGACTAGTATCACATCACTGTACTTAAGTTTTTGTTTTAGGGGGGAGGCCGGAAGGGGAACTATATATACTAATAAGTAGAAATTCATGGTTATAGCTCGCAAACGGCCTGATAAGAGGCGCATTCCCCATTTAGCCCATACTTGTTGGGGACCAATGGAACGAGCCCAATCAGTACACAATCGCGGCCCATGAATTTGTATCTGTGTACGTGCATTAACGGGCGCCGGCCACCGCCAGGCGCCAGCGACGGCCGTGACGGCCCACGGTGGTGGTCTTCTGCGACCACTGGGCTCGGCCTCGCCCGCCTTCGCCGCCGTCGTCGATCGATGGCGCCGGAGAGGCGAGGTGGACATCATGATGACGTACGGACAGCACCGGCCGGAGATCCATCTCCGGCCCGCGCTGTGTGGCAACAATAGAGAAGCAGGTAAAATGGAATGGCAAGTGACGGGCTGTGTGTGGCAGGTCCGATACAGACGTAGATGGTGTTCGGCCCAACATACCAGTAGTAGTGAGTGGGTCATTGTCCTTTTTTATTTCATGATGATGTGTCGACCGGCAATGGATCACCTCTCTCGCACGACATCAAACAGATTGTGCTCGATCCTAGTCGTGCGGCATATATATGCCACGATACAAATAAAGCACGGTTCCATCAAGATCGATGGACGCACAAATCAGGTCAGGTACTTGGCACCTAAGGTAAGGCACACTACTAGCCCCAGCTGCTAGCTGGCTCACGCCTCCCAGCAGACTAAAGATGGCTAGTAATAATGGAATTAGTTTGTCAATTTAGCCTTGCATTGTCATAAATTGACCAAATTCAGAGAAGAAAACATATATTGACATCTTCTGAACAGCCCAAAGAAATTTGACAGTAGAACGACGACAGAAACAAATATATATATATATATATATATATATATATATATATGAGAGAAGCCGGACGTGGTTTTGACGAGAGTTATGAACACAGTAATCTTGAAATAAAAGAAAACACTAGTTAGCAAAATAGTCTAGCCAAATGTAGAGAAAAGATCGAGGTTTAGCAGAAGCCACGTGAGGTTGACACCTCTGAAGCGAGCAAAGTGTTTAGGGCGGGCCCGATGATCCCACTAAATCCACAATTGATTCGTGTCGTCCCATGTAGACACGTAACTTTCTTTTATATATGTAATCAATCATCATGATGAAGTTATAGACATGAAAGAAAACAAAACATACCCCCCCCCCCCTATCCCAAAGAAATATAACCAACTTCCAATAAAATTATCCTAGGCCGAACTACCTCATGCTAAACCAACTTTATAGTAAAGAATGTATAACGCTATTTATGGCACCAAATAAATAGGTTATGAAAATTTGATTAGATTTAAAATAATTCAAGTTAGGGAATTTTAAAAAATTGATTTACTTTAGGACAAAGAAAAGCATATACAAAGGACCACATTGGCTAATGGCTATAAGCTGACTCACAAGTATTTGTGCCACAAGTACCCGTTTGCAATATTAGCAATAGGTTATTATGTAGGCAACCATTTCCTGGTTCGGTTCAACTAGTGAGATAGTTTTTAGTTTAATATTGGCTAACAATTAACTATCCTATTAGCTGGTCAAGTTTGGACAAATGAGCTATTTATTAGCACTTACTATTAGTTGATTGGATCCAAAAAGAGCCTAAGAATTCTCGCAGATTAGCCATACATTTGCAAAGAAGGGTGAAGCACTGCAATGTGCCTTGCTGTTATGTTCGCCAAGTGTCATCATGTCATGTGACCCCCTTGATGGCTTAATCACGTATCGAAAAGGAGGACACTTGTCGACTTCTCACAATGTGAGCGTCCTATTATCTAGCTACAAGGTATCTAGCTATGACTATTATCTATTTAGGTCTAGCTTCAGTAGTTAGCCTAATATTAGCTAATAATTAGCTAAACTATTAGCTTGACATATTTAGATCAAATGGGCTAATTATTGGCCCAAGAATCCTCGCAAATTGGCCATACATTTGCAAAGAAAGACGGAGCAGTGCAATGCGCCTTGCTGTTGTGTTCGTCAAGTGCTATCATGTCATGTGACACCCCTTGATGGCTTTGGCTTAATCATATATTAGAAAGAGGACACTTGTGGACCTCTGATAATGTGAACTTCCTGTCCAAAAATTCCTTCCAAAGAAACCCAAACAAGTGATTTCTCCTCTTGCGGATTGCCAAGGATCGATCGGAGGCAAATAGCCGCAGATGAACAGGTCGGATGTGGGACCCGGGTGTCATCCTCCGTTCCTACAATGCAGTTTCGCGACCAGAGGCAACGGTACGCTGCAGGAGCGGGGACCATCGTCTGACTACTGAGCCCGACCCACGTCAGCCCGGGAGATAAGCTAGCCGTTGGGCCTTGCCGTCATTTTCACCGCGATGAAGCACGTGGACCCGCGCATCGGGGCTGGGGTAAAAATAAAATGGTTAAAAACACAAGGCCGCACTGAAATCCTAGCTACTCGCTCAGTCTTAGAAAAAACGCATATTTTGATTTTTACGGTTCTGACCATTCATCTTATTTAATTTTTTTATATAAATAATAAAATAAATAAATTATTATAAAAATATTTTTAATGATAAAATAAACCCTAACAAGATAAATAATATTTACTTAAATTTTATAATAAGATAGATAGTCAAATAAAAACTGTAAAAATCAAAATGTGCGTTTTTTAAAGACGAGACAGTAGATTTGGGCTGTGGTGTCTCTTTGAGTTTGACCTGATGCGTTTTCTCGTCCGTGCTCTCCTTGCGTGCACACGGCTACCCAACACGAGGGGCCGCGCTGTCTCCATGACCTGTGGGCCTCCGCTGCCGTGCCATTGCCGTCCCATGCCGATGCGGCGAATGCCCACACGGATCATGGCTTGTGTTGGAAGGTGTGTGCGCGTAAGCTGTGTACGGAGTATGTGTGTGCGATGCCCAAGCCTTTTTCCCGTAGACTGTGTCCCATGCCTACACCTTTCACTGTCCCCGCAATGAGAATTATGCTCCGTGCGCCAAGACCGCGGTAAACTAAACTCCATTATTTACTTACCATAGAACGGGTGTGCTACTTTGGTCTTAGATAGTATTTGAGAAGCAGTTTTTACCTGTGATTAATACCGTTAACCTGTATCAATCAGGGCATGTTTGCTTGTGCTCTAAGATAGCATTGCTCAACGTCTGGAGGGTTTCTAGGTGTCTGAATTTGGAGTATGGAACTAGAACCGGAACTAGTGCATTAAATGTCATTAACAAAAAAATGCACCTCACCTTTGTAAAACTAAGCATTCGCGTTCGCAAAAAAGGAATTATGTTGTTTGCATTAGTCAAGTTTATAAAATACTAACTTATGTTTCTGGATCGCTTATGCATTTAACTACAATACTATATGTCATTGCATCGTCCGATGACCTCAAAAGCATAACAAAACTCATGGTGCATCTTTTCATGAAAACATGTGTTAGCTCATGTCAACCTCTTTGATTTGATTGGTAAGACCTTACTCATGGCCTTGCATGGAATCACCATCGAGACTTATTTTCTCCATGTCTACAGAAACCATTTCTAAAACATTTTATCAATGTTCGAGCATTAATCAAGTCGACACCATACCCAACCTCAACGTCTGACTAACACATAATCATGTGTGTCCTCTGCACCAACAACCCTTGTTAGGGCGTTCCCGACAACGGATGGCGTGGGCCAGCTGCGCCTAACATGGAAAGAGAAATGAGGAGAGAGAAGTCTGGATAAGAGCGTTCCGACAAAGGGCGATGTCGTCAATCTATGCCTGACGTGGAAAGAGAAGCATGGAGAGAGAGATGAGTAAATCCACAATATATATTTTCTACTTTCTAATATAATAAGACGTTATGGTCACTCTTATTGTATACCGTCAAATATAGGTCACCCAACCCAACCGTGCGGGGTGCCTCTAGCACAAACGACGTCCGGCCATCAAGAGCAGTCCCCCGTGTCTTTTTACAGCTGTTTTTGTTCCGTTTCGTCCATTTCTTTTCCCCATCTCTCGTCTCCCTCTACTACTCATCATCATCAGTGTAGTACTGTAGTGTAGTGAGCAAACTTTATTGTGTGCTTGCTCGCTTCCCTTGTACTGTCGGCCCTTTTCTCCACCTCCCCAATCCATCCATTCCATCCCCACCAAGCAAGCATTGCCTCCTCCCTCCCCCCCGGAGCGGAGAGCCGGCCGGCCGGCCTCCCATGGCCACCTCCTCCCGCCCCGCCCCGCACTGACGTGACGCCACCGAGGGACCGAGGAGCCAAGACCTCTTCTGGAGGAAAGGAAGAGGAACCGGAAGGAGCGGCCGCGCGCCCTTCGCCACTTCTTGCGTCGTCGGGGGGCTCGGCCCTTCGCCGGCGACGACGAGCACCCACCACGTACGCCCGCTGCCTCCCCCTCCCCTTCATGCCGCACCCCAAACCCTAATGTAAGCTACTAGTATTTCTGTTCGGATCCGATCCACTCACTCCACCCAGTTATTTATACCAGTAATGTATCGTGTATGTCATACCCGCGAAAGCTTGGATTTTTTTTTTTTGCAAATTGCTTCCCCGCCTCCGGTTCTCTATCTTACTCTGATGACGCTGCTAATTCTGTGTAGGTTGCTGAGGAGCAGAGATGTCGACGACTGGAGAAATCCTGCGGGCGGAGCTATCATCCAGGACGCCGCCGTTCGGCATGAGGCTATGGATTGTGATTGGCATCTGCATCTGGGTGGCCATCCTGTTCATCCTAGGCTTCATGTGCTTCTGGTCCATCTACCGGAGGAAGCCCAGCAAGTCGTCCTTCGACAGTACCAACACCATCCCGGTGTCTCAGATTCCGGACGTCTCCAAGGAGATTGCGGTGGACGAGGTGCGTGAGCACGCTGCCGTGCAGAGCTTCCATGTGCACGAGAGCCACGCGCTGGTTGTGCAGGAGAAGCATTGTGAGAAGAAGGATTCTGGCAAAATGCTGGGCCACCTGGTCAGGAGCAAGTCCAGCGACGCTGATAATCTGAGCCAGTGCAGCTCGGCGTACCAGTGCGAAAGGGCTGTGAGTGCGTATTCTGGTGATGAAGGCAATTCGGGCAATGCTATTGCTAGGAGGCAGTACTCTCAGTATCCGACTGTCACCGCGTCTCCATTGGTTGGTCTCCCTGAGTTTTCGCACCTGGGATGGGGCCATTGGTTTACTCTCAGAGATTTGGAGCATGCGACGAACCGGTTCTCCAAGGAGAATGTCATTGGGGAAGGTGGTTATGGAATTGTTTACCGGGGTCGACTCATTAATGGGACTGATGTTGCAATTAAAAAGCTTCTTAATAACATGTAAGAATAGAAGCTCTGATAATTGTTTTAGACTTAAAGATGATTTTCGTACAGAACTTGAAATGTCACAAGATTCTTTGATGGTCTCATCATTTTGATAGCGTTTGTTCTGTCACTGTGTAGGGGTCAGGCAGAAAAGGAGTTCAGGGTTGAAGTTGAGGCAATTGGGCATGTCAGGCATAAGAATCTTGTCCGCCTTCTGGGATACTGCGTCGAGGGTATCCACAGGTGAAGCTAATTCCCAATCAAATGTGCTAACTGTTTGCTGGCTGTTGTCTCTGCTACCATATATATGTAATTGAATATGATGACTGCTGATCCACATATAATTGCATCCTATATTCATGATAAAATCTCGAAGTTCCAAACCCTTAGAAAATCTAGCGTTTGATCACACTTTGCGAATGCATGTGCCTTGGTACATTCATTCAACTGTAACATTTCGACCCTTGATAATGTTATCTGATGATCATAATAATCATTATTATGATTTACCTAGCTTGCAAGCAAGCCCTCAGTGAAGCATTCTCTCACTTTGCTTGACTGTTTTCTATTTGTTTAATACCATATTAAATAGGTTACAACTTATGACCAGACTTTTTAGTACCCAGTAGAAGTATGTCTGTTATCAGTCCATCACTCTGATGTATTGAACTCTACTTAAAACTTCTATTATTCATCAATTTGTGTCGCTCTTTGTTCTTTACATATCCGCTGAACGTTGATGTATTTATACTGTGAAACTTTTATGATAGCTGTTATAGTTTGGCACAACATGGTAACAAATGGTTTTACTGGACAGAAGCATTTTATGGAATGGTTCACTGAAATCCCATAATGTCCTGTCCTGTGTCCCATTCTTTCTTTGGATATATCATTGCTCGCAGTGCTCCGAGAGGAATACAATAGGTCTGGCATTCACAAGCCTTATAGGTCTAAGTGTCTAACCATGCACTGGGCCTGTTTGGTTCGTGGTGTGGCCAGGGGGTGCTCTCCCACTCCCAGGCACGTCTATCAGCTGACAGGAGCTCCAAACTGACGGCCTGGGAGGTTCCTGGCCCAGGCAAAGATGCCAGTCTCTGAACCAAACATGCCTTACATCTTTAAAACTAGGTTCTGTGAAGTATTACTCAACAACAGTCCTTAATCAGAAGCCAAACAGCAATGATTTACTGGGCTGTCAACATCATCATATTATACCTCTAGAAGCTCTTGCACACCAAATTTTGTGTTAATGTATGATATAATGCCAAGAATACCTGTGCCTATTGATATTGCATGTCTTAAGAACGTCGATTAACAACATGAATAGGTTTTCTAAAGGTAAACAGTCTAGTTAAGATCTGTGCCTCACTGCTAGATTTTAAATTGATCATTTAAAAGTTTACTGTTCTACTTCTACCTGCTACCACATGCTACAAGGATTTCTATGTTTTGAAGAAAATTGTCACTTGGTACCCAGATTTGCATTTGTACTTTTCCTACCTTTTAAAAATGGAAAATAATGTGTATATATATGTTACTAATCTGAAAATTGTTGTAAACCACAATTGTGTTTCTTTTTCCACTTGATGTTGCTGGCTGATAGTTGGTCCTGGCGTAGGGGGTGTTGGTTGTGTGTACTAGGAGTGGGTGTCCCCTGTATGTAACATCTCTTTCTTAATGAAAGATATGCGACTCTCCTTTATATTTGAGAAAAGTGAATTGAAGAGAGCTGAGTCATGCTCCATGAATTTAACTTTCTATCTCAGTGCTGGCCCAGTGATTCAATGAAACCTTGGCAACTAGATAATTTTGCGAGGTGACACTGTCAGAGCCTTTTTGCTTTCTCCATCTAGCTTCAACCCGATTAAACATTTAAAGTGGTGTATGCATACCATTCAAATCTATCTGCTTTACTGTGTCATATGATCATTTAATCTATTTGAGCATTCTCCTAATCATATCCTGTTATTCTAGGATGCTTGTGTACGAGTATGTGAATAATGGGAACTTAGAGCAGTGGCTTCATGGTGCAATGCGTCAGCTTGGTGTTCTTACTTGGGAGGCCCGGATGAAAGTCATTCTTGGAATTGCCAAGGCGTAAGAAATGAACCTTTCATCATTTTGCATCCTTTGTATGTAACATTTATTTATGTAATATGTTTTCTATAACCGAACAATATGCAGGCTTGCTTATTTACATGAAGCTATAGAACCAAAAGTTGTACACCGTGATATCAAATCGAGCAATATCTTAATTGATGAAGAATTCAATGGCAAGCTTTCTGATTTTGGACTGGCCAAGCTCTTGGGTGCTGGGAAGAGCCATATCACAACTCGAGTTATGGGAACATTCGGGTATGTTTGTTTTGCATGTTTTTCTTTATGGGAACATTCCTGAGTATGACTTTTCTTCAATAACTGGAACTTGTGGTATTCACGTGCAGTAGGGAGTTTAGATATTGAGAGCTTTGTTTTCCATTTTTAGAAGAATGAGCTCTAGAGCTTCATCTTAAAACAATCATTCATCTTTTATTTCGCTACTGTTTCAGGTATGTGGCTCCTGAGTATGCTAATACAGGTCTGTTAAATGAGAAGAGCGATGTCTACAGCTTTGGAGTGCTACTGCTGGAAGCTGTGACTGGGAGGGATCCAGTTGACTATGGTCGGCCTGCTAATGAGGTGAGCATCTACTATTGTCTTATGCATGTGCTGAAGCAAGAAGTCCATACTAGCTGCTAGAGTATTTGTTTCTCACAAAAACAGTATCTGCTTGGTAGGAGGGACAATATGCTTCTGGTGTTTATGCCTAGTAACCATTATGGCAATAGTGCTTTTAAATTTATGCTTGGAACTCTGTCTGGTCTGAATGTTGATCAGCTACAAGCCCTATAACATGGTGGCTGTGCAGGTTCATCTGGTGGAGTGGCTAAAAATGATGGTTGGCACTAGAAGAGCTGAGGAGGTAGTGGATCCTGATATGGAGTTGAAACCAGCGATTCGTGCTCTTAAGCGCGCACTTCTAGTGGCACTGAGGTGTGTGGACCCAGATGCTGAGAAAAGGCCCACCATGGGTCAGGTTGTTCGGATGCTCGAGGCCGAAGACGTCCCATCAAGAGAGGTTTGTACATCCTGAGATTTGTTCCCTCGATACAACTACTCTGTAATTCATTGTGCAGTGGTTCTAAATCTTGTGTTGTTTTCTTCTGAAGGATCGCCGGAGCCGGAGGGGCCACAGCAGCAACGCAGACAACGAGTCCAAGGCAAGCTCAAGTGAGTTTGAGATAAGCAGTGATCGAAGAGAGTCAGGACCGTCGTCGAGGTTCCAGCCCTAACTCCCAGTGAGAGAGCACAGAAGATACCCATGTCCAAGAACTCGCAGTTCAGTTCGCCGGGTTGTCTCTTGGCTGCTCGCTCGCCTATGTATTCAGCAGGCTGTTCGAAAGGTTGTCCAATTTGTGAATCCGCAGCGGGGCTTTGGATGGTGGGCATGGTTGGTACTGGTAGAGATAGGAAGGACATGGACATTGCATTTTGTACTGTAGGTATTCCCTTTCCTTGGTGGTAGCCAGCGTAGAGGGCAGAGTTGGATCGATTCCTGGGAGATTGAGACTTGTCGTGGATCCTATTCGTGTTCTGTTTGTCCAGCAGCTTGTACAGAAACTTTATTCTCAACTTCTTTGGTTAGGACTCATCGGCGAGTAGAAAAGATGGTCGGCTCTTTCCTCATGTGATGACTTATGAGTGTGCCTTCATGGTTGAAGCACAACCTTTTCTTGTTCGTTTCCAGTGGAGTTGATGCTGTTCATTTTACTGGTTCTAGAACGAAGTGCTTCCACTGGCAGAAATGAGAGCAGGTTTGCTCTTACCGAACGTTACTGGGCCGGTCAAGTAAAAAGGATCACTTGGATTGGGGGCCCATATGAAGGACCACCATTACGCTATTTGCTATTGCGGAAATATCTTCCACCATTCTCGTCTCGTCACGTCTCCTGCCCACCCAGCCCACTGAGACCCAGTCCAGTCCCATCTCGCCTTCCGCTTAAACCCCACCCCACCCATCGCGCCCCGGCGAGACGCCCTCGCCGCCAATCGGCAATTCGGCACCCATGGCCATGGCCGCCACCGCCGCCATCCACCTGCCCCCGCTCCGCTCCGTCGCCGTCTCCTCCGCGAGGTCCCGCTCGCTCCTCCACCTCCTCGCCCGCCCCCTCTCCTCGTCCCAATCGGGATCGTCCTACACCCACCACCCTTACCCTACCCCGGCCGCCGCCCCCCCCCAACCACGTCCACCACCCTTCCCACCAGCAGCAGCAGCAGTGGGCGCCGCCGAGGAACCAGCCTCCCCACGGGGGCCCTCAGCAGTGGTCCCCGCAGGGACATCCGCCTCCGCTTCCGCCGCCCCGCGGCTATGGCCCTCCACCGCCGCACCACCAGCATGTGCCGCCTCCGCCGCCACCCGGCTACGGACCTCCACCACCAGGGCCACCCGGCTATGGACCTCCACCACCAGGACAGTATCCGCCGCCACCGCCGCCACGCGGACACGGGCCTCCACCACCGGGACAGCATGTGCCGCCTCCGCCGCCGCCCGGCCACGGGCCTCCACCACCGGGACAGCATGTGCCACCCCCACCGCCGCCACGCGGACACGGTCCTCCACCACCGGGACATCACGGACCTCCGCCTCCCCCGCCACCACACGGCCACGGACCTCCGCCACCAGGCCAGCACGGGCCACCTCCACCTCCACGCGGCCACGGTCCCCCACCGCCGAACCAGCTGGCACCATCTCCACCACCGCCGTCTGAACTTGTGGTGGGGCCTGGGGAGCTGATGGGACTGTGCCGGGAGGGGCGTGTGAAGGACGCCGTGGAGCTTCTGGCCAATGGGGCGCACGCCGACCCGCCCACGTTCTACGAGCTCGCGGCCGCCTGCTCCAACCCTAAGCTGCTGGAGGAGCTCAGGAAGGTGCACGACTTCTTCCTCCGCTCGCCCTTCCGCGGCGATCTCCGGGTTAACAACAAGCTGCTCGAGATGTACGCCAAGTGCGCAGCCATGCCCCATGCCCGCAGGACGTTCGACAATATGCCTGAACGTAACATGGACTCATGGCACATCATGATCGACGGCTATTCGGTCAATGGGCTCGGGAATGAGGCACTGCGGCTGTTTGAGCTGATGAAGGAGTGTATGGCACCTACCAGTCAGACCTACCTGCTTGTGCTCAATGCTTGTGCCAATTCGGAGGCCATCGAGGATGCACTCCTTTACTTTGATGCCATGTCCAGGGACCATGGCATTGAGCCTGGCGTGGAGCACTATGTTGGGATCATTGAGGTCTTGGGGAAGTCAGGGCATCTCAACGAGGCTCTGGAGTTCATTGAGAAGCTGCCTTTCGAGCCTAATGCCATGGTGTGGGAGTCGCTCTTGAACCTGGCCCAGATGAACGGAGACATTGATCTTGAGGACCGGGCAGAGGAGTTGTTGGTGTCGCTTGATCCGTCCAAGGAAAACCCCAAGAAGCTCCCAACCCCACCTCCGAAGAGGCGCCTGGGTATTAACATGCTTGATGGGAGGAACAAGCTAGTAGAGTACAGGCTGCCACCAAAGATTGAAAAGAAGGTGGTCAATGAGCAGAGATATGTCCCAGATACAAGATATGTGCTCCATGACATTGATCAGGAGGCCAAGGAACAGGCGTTGCTGTACCACAGTGAGAGGCTGGCAATTGCTTATGGTCTGATCAGCACCCCAGCAAGGACTCCACTTCGCATCATTAAGAACCTGAGGATATGTGGGGACTGCCACAATGCCATCAAGATCATGTCAAGGATTGTTGGGAGAGAGCTCATTGTGAGGGACAATAAGAGGTTCCACCATTTCAAGGATGGAAAGTGCTCCTGTGGAGATTATTGGTGATACTGGATTAAAGTCGTTCTTCCCATCAGTACTGCTGCCATCCTTCATATGGATATATATGCTGGCAGCCGTGGTTTCAATTGATAATAAGCAATATGAAGGTATCCGATGGTGCTGTTAGTATGTTCTCATCCTTAAATATGCTTAAAATCCTTAGCTGCAAGCACTTGTAGCATGCAAGGTTTAATGCACTAATCAATCCTACTCTCCTCTGTAACCAGTATCATGTTGTGCTAGTTGAGCTTGTTCTTCCTTCGATTTGGATGAATGAACTAAAATGAATCTTATACATTGTGCAGATAAATTTTATTTTTTCTTGTTTGATTATGTGCAGTCTATGTTGGGATATGCTGCTGATCAATTTAATTAGCATTTTTGCTGCTGTCACCATTGCTCGCCCACTTAATCAGAGTATCTAGTATTTTGCTTCAGCTGAACAATTTCCATAGTGGGGGCAACTGAGGGCATCAGTTTTCAGGGTTTCATCCTTAACCCCTTCTTTTCTTTCCCCCCACTACAGGTTAGTAGGACATGTTTATGAAACAGTAAAACTTGAAGCTGGCAAGTTAGATTTCATGAACTTAATGTTATCATTGCTCAATTAGTCTTGTTCTTGTATCTGAAAGGGTTCAGATTTGTTGGCATAGTAAAGAATAAAAGATGCTGCTATTTGTCTAGCTGTTGATCAGCCTCTTCAAGCAATCATGGCATAAATATATGTTGATCTTTATACTTTGCTGCCATCCTGTATGGATATATGTTGAAAACCAAGCTTTCAATGCATAAGAAATACTAAGATAACCGATACTGATGTTAGTATTTTTCTCATCCTTAAATGCTTGGAAGCTTCTGTATGTATGCATAAGGTCCTCAGCTGCTAGGACTTCTATCTGCGCAATATCATCACTTCTGGATGCACTACTTTGATCCCTAAAGTCTGCATCTATGTTATGGTTTTGTAGGAAATAATGTGCTAGTTTAAAATATAACCCGTTGGTTGTGAGGCTCAATTCTCTCTTTTGGATATTTGAACTAGTATGACTAGTTTTATAAATTTGGCATAAAGCACATATTCCTTTATTGGTTTTGTGAAATCTACGTTGAGATCAGCATATGATGTCCAGTGGACAGCATTTTGTGCTCTCGATTGCTTGGCCACTTGACCAGAGCATCTAGTCCTATGGCTGCTCCATCAGCTGAACAATTCCTCCGGGCAGTGGGACAACTGCAACCATCAATTTTAAGGCAGTACTATTTATTTTTGTCTCCCTCGTTAAAGGTTGAAGGGCGGCCTTGGTGCAAGCGGTAGAGCTTTACCGCCTGTGACCAAGAGGTCCAGGGTTCAAGCCCCAGCCTCTGCACATTTGTGCAGGGATGACTGCTGGCTATTTTCCCTTCCCTAGACCCCGCAGTACGGGAGCCTACGGCACTGGGTACGCCTTTTCCTTTCCCTCGTTAAAGGTAGCTCCACTTCTTGGTGCTTTACTTGATCCCTACAATCTTTCTCTGTGTTGATATTATCGTTTTTGTGGAAATTCATGTGCTGGTTCAGAAACCAGAACATAACTATATGGCTGTAACTGTAAGAGGCTCAATTATATATCTCCTTAGATTGATGAACTAGTAAAATCAGTCCTATACATGTTTGCAAAACACATCCTTTTCTCTGACTGTGAAATGTATCCTGGAATCATACGAATCAGCATATGCCATTGTTTCAGTACACTGCATTTTTATTGGCCACCATTGCTTGCCCACTTGGCCAGAGGAACATCATGTCCCCTTCATCAGCAGAACAGATCCCAGAGAGGGGCATCCAATGCATTGTTCTAAGATAAATTCATGAAATAATGAAAGCCGAAGCTGACAATGTAGAAGGTTTACCACTCATTAGCTAAGCTTGTCACTGTTGAAGATGTCTCGTATCTTTAGATGGTTCAAGTTGGTGTAATTATTGGTCAGAATGTTGAAGAGGCACAGCATTCTTGTATTAGGGCTATTTAACTTGTTTTATGAGCTCTACTATGCTCTTTTTTATTGTTAGCTTAGTTAAAGATGGGCTACTTGTTTTATGAGGCATTAGCTTTGTGACTTCGTCAAAGTTGTGTTGAACTGGAAGTGGCTAATTTATCTTATCTCAATATTTCTACTCCTGTTCAGTTCCTGTGAAGAGTTGAAAACAATTCTGCACAGTTTTTTTTTGTCACGTGTGATA
Source organism: Bothriochloa decipiens (assembly GCA_023333625.1). Lineage (NCBI taxonomy): Eukaryota > Viridiplantae > Streptophyta > Magnoliopsida > Poales > Poaceae > Bothriochloa > Bothriochloa decipiens. The sequence goes on along the minus strand of CM041641.1, from coordinate 1,215,765 downwards.
GTACTAAGAACTTTAGGAGGAAACACTTCTTTCAGTTTCTATATGGAAACAATTTTAGGACGGCTTAGCCCCTGAAGTACCTGAAAGCAGATACCGCTATCCAACTCTTGATTGTTTCTCATTGTATTCCGTTTTCTGCCAATATAACACATCGTATTCCTATATTGGTGAATGCCATTACTGCAGTCAAGATGTTTGTTTTCTCATAGTGTTGCTTATTTGTTATAGGCCATCCGGTCCTATATTGGTGAATGCCATTACTGCAGTCAATATGTTTGTTTTCTCATATTGGTGATAGTCCCTGTTGACTGATGTCACATACCGCTTTACTGTTTTAGTAATCACTAACTTCCCTATCGTTTCTTGATTGGTAGGATCTCTGTAGTTTACTAAGTTTTGCTGTGAGCTACTATGTTTCTGGGAATTGATAACAGCCGTCATTTTATATTAGCTAGGGTGCACGTCTCGTACTTTTTGGTACATACAGGTAACGTCTGGGTGGCCTCTCAGCTTCAGCAAATTATCTTGCTTCTATTTTTTTTTATATTATCTCACATTTGATGCTGAATCCCCTTACCTGGATCTGAGGACCGCTGATGCTTGTTATATCTGAAGTAAGCCTTTTGACTCTTCATGTTTCGTTGAAGAACATGATTACCTGCACTATCCTTTTGAACCCTACTGCTTCTTCCTATCAGGCTATCAGACAGTGTAGTGTATTTGACAGCTGTTTTGCTTCTGATAGAAGGTATTGGCATACCCACTTTTACAGAGTTTAGTCAAGTTCGGAGGAAAGGGTGGTCATAGTTTATTTAACAAAGTTTCCTGGTCCGCTGTCACTGCTGCAGAATGATATGGGCGCATACGAACGAGACACTGATGATCCTTAAAAAGGGACAGCCTGTGTATCTATTCTGAAGAAGACAGGGTAGAACCACATGATGAGGCGAGGTGGTGTTGGTAGGATTGTGGATCTAACGATGTCAAGGAGGTGCAGTGGCGTAACAGGAGATATGTTAGAGCGCTGTCGGATCGATGAAGTGAACTGCCTGCTGCGGAGGAGGCCGCCAGAGAACATCCGGAGTTGAAAAGAGCTGCTGGCCACGCTTCACGATAAGTGTGTTGGCCCCCTGACCTTTTTAGTATTATTTTTATTTCAATTTTGATTTGCAATGCTGTTAACCTGGTAACATGAACAGCCCCTGATCTCATGATTGCTGTTCCATTGGAATGCATTGGTATGTACGAATGAGCATCGTACATACCGGCCTGTTGTGTGTAGTGTTTGTAAAGCAATCTGGATTTTATGGTTCGTTGGTGTCTTTTTGAATGAAAAGCTTAGACTCTCATTCTCTTGGACCGCTGGCAGGGGTAGGTGTTTGGTTTTGCATCGCCAAATATAGCGGACACTTCAGAAGTATTAGAATGGAGAGGCATGCAGGCAGGCGCCACGCCACACTGGTGGGGTTCGCCATTGGCGGTCGTATTAGATGAGAGGTTGGACTGGACTTGTCAGGGCGTGAGCAGAAATGCTTAAATTGGCATTATTGCCCACAGCTCAGACGGCCTTGGCCTCCTTTAGATTGTCCGATTCGGTGCACGATGAATCACTGCAGCGCATTGTCCAACACGGTAGTATTTTGTTTTTATTTAGTAATAATTGTTCAAACATTAATTAATTAGGTTTAAAATATTCGTCTCGCAAAGTACAACCAAACTATATAATTAGGTTTTGATTTCATCTATATTCAGTACTTCATGTATATGTCGGTATTTTAACGTGACGGGGCATCTTCTTTTTCATCACCGGTACCTTTCCTGTGGTTTCGTTGACAATTGCTGAAGGGAGGTGCACAATGACCAGTTTAAGCTGAGCGGGCTTGACGGTGACAGAAGGATTGTGCCATTCGAACCGTGAGCCAATGAGAACATGTTAGAAAAGAATACTAATCTCTACTGCAAAACTAAAGTAGAATATTATAATCCTAAAGTAAAAGCATTGCAGGTATTCTCAGATTCGGGTTTGCGATTGTTGTAGTCATATTTAAAGAGGAAGCATAAGAATTTTAAGTACGAATCTATCTTCGAAATGAACCAATGAGAAACGAGATTTTTGTTCTTTTACCATATATTTTTTTTTGATGGAACTGGCGAGGCCGAGCAACTACTGAAATTTATTGAAAATAAAACAACAGGTCTTACAAAGTTCGATCAAGATAAAAAAAAGGAAACAAAAAAGATTAAAAGGATTACACAAAGCTTTGTATCCATTGATTAATACATGGCGAGTAGCTCGGTTTTGCTCTTCGAATAACTAAGGCAAATTCTCTTCTGAACACCTCCTTGCACCTTGAAACTGAATGTGCTAAGAGTCTGAAGATCATATCATTTCGCATCATCCATATTGACCAAGACATTGCGACGATTATTTCCATGAAGAAAGCACCCTTAGTTGCCCCTTGATATCTTCCAGTATAACAGATAAGTCCTGTGAAGTGGGAACAATAACATGGAGGCTGTACCAGCAGGCCATTGCAAAAGGGCAGTGAAACAACATATGAATTAAGTCTTCTTCAATATTCAGAGTGCAAAAAACACAGTTCTTGTCTTCTAGATGCATGCCTCTCCTCGATAGCAAAGCCCTTGTGCTCAGCCTGTCATTTAAAATTAGCCAGAAGAATCTTTCCTCTTATTTTGACAAGAGGAGACCCAAAGCCATTTGAAGGAAGCATGAATCTGCTGATGGCCTATGATGAGCCTGTAAGCCTTTCTAGCAGAAAAAGAAGCATTGCCCCAAGCATAGGACCAAATATCTTTGTTGGAATTCAAAGCCATTGATTGGAGAGTAAGATTACAGGATTGGAATTGGTCAAAAGCTTCAATGGACAGAGGGAGGTGAAAAAGATCTTCCAGATGTTCAGTGGAGGCTGCTTATTTCAGAGTAATTAATTGGGACTTGGCAAAGGAAAAAAGTTTAGAAAAAGACTGGCACCATAGGTTAACATCCCAGTGATCAAGCCAAAGAAGGATTGTGCTGCCATCTTGAATCTGAACAGAAGCCATGTTCTTGTAAAGTTGTAACTGTTTTAAATTATCACTCCACCAAAAGGGGCCCCTAAAATTTGCTGAGAGGATGGGCAAGTTGCTCCTTGAATAGTAATGATGCCACACCAATTGCACCCAAGGGACTTGCTCTCTATTGAAAAATTTATGAAGGTTCTTCATCAATAAACTTTTCTTGTGAGCTTCCATATCAAGAACACCCAGCTCACCTTCAACCTTTGGTTTACATACCAGAGGCCAAGCAGCTTTGTGAGGTTTTTTGCTATTTAAATCAGATCCTCTCCAAAGACAATGTTTCCTAAACTTGTCAATGCATTTAACTATGGTTTTAGGTAGGAGATAAGTGCACATAGTGAAAGTAGGGAGTGTACTGAGGACAGCATTGACCGACTGTAACCTGCCAGCTTCAGTTAGCAAAGAAGAGAAATTGACTAATCTCCTCTCGCAATTGGAGACTAATGGCCAGAAGTGAGCCACAATAGGTTTAGTGATGCCAAGTGGTAAACCAAGATAGGTGAAGGGGAATGTTTGTTTGGCACAGCCCAAAGTAGATGCAAGGATGTCTAACCTTTCCTCAGACACATTTATAGGGGCCATAAAAGATTTATCAAAGTTAACTTTGAGGCCAGTAGATTCTGCAAAGGAATGAAGGATATCTTTAAGCCATTGAAGTTGATTGAGATCAGCTTGCATGAAGATGAGAGTGTCATCTGCATATTGGAGAATAGGAAAATCATTATCCCCACTTAAGGGTAAGGGAAGGTGCAACTGGCTGGAGCTTGTGGCAGAATTAAGAACTGATTATAGAAGATCAGCAGACAAAACAAAGAGCAGAGGGGAGAGTGGATCACCTTGTCTTACCCCTCTTCTACAGTGAAAAACTTTCCCAGGATTGCCATTTAAAAGAACAGAAGAAGTGCCAGAGTTAAAGATTGACTTCATCCAATTGATCCATTTTTGGGGAAAACCTTTGTGCTCTATGACTTGAATCATTAGATTATGCTCCACCTTATCAAAATCCTTTTCAAAGTCAAGCTTTAAGACAATGATTTTTTGATTGATGACACATGTGAAGATATTCTAAGGCCCAAGCTACACAATCTTGAATAGTTCTGATCTTTACAAAGCCATACTGATTTTTATGGATCAAGGCAGGAAGAAACAACTGCAGTCTGTTGGCCAAAAGTTTTGTGATGAGTTTTGTAAAAGTGTTGAGTAGGGAGATTGGCCTATAATCAAATACTTTGGTAGGGTCATCCTTCTTTGGGATAAGAGTGATATAGGATCCATTAATGCTTTGGAGGCAAACATTTTCAGAATAAAAGGCTTCACAAAGAGCATAGAAGTCATTGCAAACAATGGGCCAACATTTCTTTAAGAAATCAGTATGAAAGCCATCTGGGCCCGGAGATTTATCTGAGGGCAAGTTTTTAACCACTGCATCAATTTCATCATGAGAGAAAGGCTCCACTAAGTTATTCAAGATATTTGGGAGATCAAAGGATAAACCTGAGAAGTTACTAGTGCCTAATCTCTCTTTGAAAGAAAGCCAAATGAGATTGGCCTTATCCTCATGAGAAAATAAAAGATTGCCTTGATCAACCACCAGTTGGGTTATCAGGTTCCTCCTATATTTAATAGTAGCATTAGCATGGAAGAATTTAGTGTTAGCATCTCCCAGGGTTACCCAATTAATTTTGCCTCTTTGCTTCCAATAGGCTCTCTGCTGTTTGAGAAGAGAGATTATATGTTCTTCTAAAATTGTCCTAAAATTCCATTCAACTAAGGACAGATCCCTAAAATCCTCAAGTAAATTGATAAAGTCAAGAACTAGTTTCACATTGTCAGTAGTGAGCTTGAGGCTAGAAAGAGTGGTTTTCCATTGTTTTAACGCCTTCCTTAGATTTTTGAACTTTGTAGACACATTCTTTGCAGCATCTGTATGAACTGAGTCTGTATGCCAACCATAAGAGACTTGATTCATAAAGGTATCATGCAGCAACCAATAATTCTCAAACCTAAAAATATGGGTTTTAGGAATGACAGTAGAAATAGAGATGAGGCAGGGCACATGGTCTGAAGTTTTAGCAGTAAGAGTGGATACAGATGTAGCAGGGTATGTCAAGGTCCAACTAGTTGAGGTGAAAAACCATCCAACCTCTCTAAAAGAGGAGGGTGCTGTTTATTTGTCCAGGTGAATCTTTTCCCTGTGAGAGGTAATTCAGTAAGTCCCAAAGAACTAATAGCCTCATTAAAAAGAAACATCTCTGTGTAATCAGCACCATCTCTATTTCTATCAGAAGGATTTCTATAAAGATTAAAATCTCCCACCAAGATCCAATCCATGGTTGCAGGCATGTGCACATGTTTTAACCAAGAAAGAAAGTCTCTTTTTCCTTGGGGAGTACATGGAGCATAAATGTTTGTTAGAATCCAAGTATCATTGTTTTGCAAAGATGTGAATTGCACAGAAGTAGCATAAGCATTTTGGAAGATCATGGAACTAGAGAGAACATAACTTTTCCAAATGATAATTGACCCCCCAGAGGCACCAACAGAAGGTAGATAGACAAAAGAATCAAAAAAAGAGGGACAAAAATTTCTGAGGTAGGAGATATCAAAAGATTCCCTCTTAGTTTCTTGCAAACAAATAATGTCACAAGCAACATTACTTAAACGATCTCTGATACCATTTTTTGTCTGAATTTAGACCCCTAACATTCCAGGATAAAATATTCCAACTTTTTACATTCATTGAAACAAAAGCTAATAAAAGATAAGGGAACTGATGCTAGATCAGTTCTTGGAGCTGTCTTCAGGACCATCTGAAAGCTAGTCCAAGTTTGGGTCTTGAGGAACCTTGTCCTTCTTTGATGCTTTACTAGCTTTAATTGAAGATGTTGCAGTAGGATTCTTGACAATCTTCTGCTTCTTGCTGCTAGGCTTGGAAATAGAGGCCTTCTTGGGCTTTGCACTGAGAGCATCCTTAGATAACTTGGCCTCATCTATACCGTAGAAAGCCTTGCCCAAGTCTCTAACTACAGAAGAAGACAAAGTAGGTGGTTGAGTGACACAGCCCAAGCAACAATTTTTTGTTTGATAAATGGTGATTTGAAACCTCTATTTTGTGCATGAATCCTTGAACTTCTTCTTAGTTCAGCTTCAGAGATGTGGGAAGAATTACCTCTTTTGCCTTTAGGAGGGGACTTGTAGGATTTGAGAGTAGAAGGAGGTGTAGAGGCATCTGTAGTAGGTGGAGCATTTTCTTTAGTTTCGACTGATGCAAACACCCTTGGCTCAGATAGTAAAGCCCTTGGTTCAGACAATGAGGTAGAGGATTCACCATTTTCTAAGAAAGAACAAGATATATCAGAAATCTGAACTGAAGGCTTTTTATTGGGGAGAGAAAATGAATAAGAAGGATCAGTACCAAAGTGTTGCTGCATTATTGGCCATGCAGCTGATTGCAGAAAACTCTTGGCCCATTCATAGGATCCTTGCTGTAGCATCAAGAAAGAAAAGAAGTCCACCCACTGATCAGGGATCTCCACTGCTGGCTGAGAAGCATCAAAGGTGTTAAAATACTTGGCCCAGCATCTGATGGCCATTGGACTAGGGAATGATTTTAGCGGCAAGTTCAGCTACTTTCCAGATCCCAATGCATTCATTAGCATTCCTGGGGAGATTGGTGGAGTAAAGGTCTGAACAAAGTGAATAGAGTCCTGGAACCCACACTGTGCAGCATCAGATTGAGCAGTAAAGATGGTCTGCTGTCCTTGAGATTGTCCTGGGAGATTCAGACTTTTAGACTGAATGTTTTCAGACTGAATGTTTTCAGTCATTGTTCCTACATGATCCTCTCTGACAGATTCAATAGGTTCACTTATCATTGCTTCCACACTCTGATTTGCAACATCATTACCAACATTGAGATCAACTTTTCCATTGACCATTGCCCCCATGTTTTGAGTCAGATTATGCTGAACAGAATGTTCACCCTCAGTAGGAATCAGGACATTGTGTAGCTGAACTTGATCAGATTGCAATAGAATCTACTGATCAATGTGAGATGAGTCTGGAAGGATACTGCTTGACTGAACTTGATCAGCTTGCATCATAAGTTGTTGCACATTGTGAGGGGGATCTGGATTTGGAAAATCTTGGTCAGGGGACACATGAAGGTAATCTATGAGCTCATTCTCATTAATTTCCTCAGGCATCATAGGTTGTAGGTTATTGAAGTCAGGGAACTCAACTATCTGCACTTGGGGAATTGGCAGAAGAGCTTGGGGGTGCACCTCAGAATCAGTGTCTGCGTCTGCATCCATTGCTAGCACACCATCTTTGTCCTCATTATTTTGAAAAATAGCAACCTCATTAGAATTATCAGCTTGAATTACATCTGCCATGGGTTGCACATGATGTTCATCCACTTCTTCAGCATCAACATTCAGGTTTACAGGATCAATAGGAACAAGCAGAGGTGCCTCAACATCTTTATCCTGAAGATTGTTGTTGTTACCATCCTATGGCCAGGGAGCCTAGTTCTGGTTATTGGCATCAGCAGGATGATCAGGTGATGGAGGTGGTCCTTGCCCTGGGTAGCCATAACCATGAAAATCAAACTGATTTGGGTCAAAGTCTTTAGGGTCATCTGGTGGAAATGCCTTATCAGGAGCCTAATGACCAAGCATATTGGCAGAGATTATCTCACACTGAATAGACCAATTATCTGAATCTTGAGTTTCACCTTCAGTAAAATTGAAGAACCAAGGTATCTCATCAAGCCTTGTGACTTTTTCCTTGACAAGGGCTCTAGACATGTTCTCATGATCCTCTTCCCAGACCACCAATTTACCAAAATTAGCAACAACCTTCTCTACCAGGTCATAAGTCTAGATATCAATGTCAAGACCAATTAGCATCAACCAAACTTCATGTGTAAAGATAGTGGTGGTGTTATTCCATCATGAGGGATAAATGTGATGAAGAAATTACCAAATTGATGAGGGCCATGGCTGATCAAAGCATCCTTGTGTGAGACCCTGGAAGAGTGACATAAGCCTAACCATAAGGACAAGGCTGAACTGTGGAATAAGGCATGTTCATCTGGACATTCAAAAACTGAACCAGTGTTTCTTTGATCTGATCAAAACCCAACTGAACATCTGGCAGAGGATGGATGAATGCAATGGAAACATTGTTATGAACTTGACGAATCCTTCCAGTAACAACTCGTCTCATGATTGGTCTCCCTAGGACCATAATCCTCTGCCCCCATTCATGCTGGAATGGGGTAGGATCAACCAGATGATAAGCCATGGGAGTAGCACAGGGTTTACTGTAAAAGAAGTAGAGGAGTTTAAGAACCAACCAACATGTTGAATTGGAGGAGGATGAGAAATGCCAAGGTAACATTCAGCATACTCACAGAATGAAGCAAAAGGGGCTGGTGCTGGAGACGATGGGCGCTACTGCGCCTCCACCTCTGGTGTGTCATCGTTGTCAGGAAAGTCAGGAGCACTAATGCGCTAGGAAAGGCTCCAAGGGACAGTAACCGGAGGAGGTGGATTTTGAATACCGATAATTTCTATGAGATATTCTCTTATTGATTTGTAAAATTTGGTAGGTGGATTAGGGGGAGATCCACTCGTCATACACTCTATAGCATGAAACTTTGAGAAGGCAAAGCACCAGGCTTAGAGAGGAAACATGGCAATCGAGGTCTGTCAGGGCACTTTCCAGAATCGTGACCAAGAGAGAGGCATTTCTGGCATCGACTTGGGCTTGGACATCAATTACGAGAATGGGCTGGGGACAAGCATTGGTGGCACAAATTGATTGGAGGCCCATGATTCAACTTAAAGTGACTTGGATTCGGGTGAGGACCTAAAACTCCAGCATCTCTAAATGTAACGGTCGAGGCCATTTTAACTACAGAATTTAGGGACCTTTTATTACCATGATGATTAGCAATGAAGGCATGATTATGAGATTTGAAAAAAGAAGATGCCATGGATTTGGAACTTTAAGCCAGAAAATGAAGAACAGGATTGATAGGGATGGCATTGGCACCTGTTAGATGAATTGAACAATGCTTGGGCACTTCAACTCATTTCGTGGCTTGTTCATGGCACCAGTTTTTGTACTCCACTGAATAATTTGGACCTCCATCATGCCAGAGGTGGAAGAAGACCTTGAAGTCTTGGCACTCAAAAGAACGAAGATTGATAATGTGGAACCCTGCTTGCTTGCAAGAGACAGAGAATCTGAATAATCTGTCAGCAATTTGCACAACTCAAAATTCCAAAGAAACTCCACCAAGAACAGATTGGAGAAGATGCTCAACCAAATTTGGAGACAGACGAAATTTGCAACGACCAATGGAGATGACAAGAAGGAAATTCTTAGCTGGAGAAGAGGGGAGGGTGATCGAGCAGCCAAAACAATGAAAGATTTCAGCCTCAACCACCTTCCCTAGATGAAGGTTGAACGCAGCCATGGCCTGAGGACGCCAAGGCTGACGAGGGCCATCGAGGGATCAACGGCGGTAGCCTAGGAGGCCGCCGTGCAGAGTGGGATCCTCTCCATCATGTTGTAGCCAGCACAAGCACAAATAGATCAGATCAGAGTAGATCTCCTCTACCGAGAGGAGAGGGGAGTGGGGCGGAGCGGTAGAAGTGGAGTTCGGTGGGGATGTGGGGTGGAAGATCGGCCAGATCCGTCATTCTAGCCGATCTTCTCTCAATACTAATAGTGTCATTCCTCCTCTTGCAACAAGCACATGCAGGCATGGTGCCTCATGGGGGCATATCACTAATGTCCCAACAGATGGCCCTCCTATTGGGAATATGCCCTAGAGGTAATCATAGAGACGATGATATTCCAGTTGTATCTATGACATGCATTAAGTGTTCATTGAATATCCATTATAGACAACTTGTGTTGATTGGCAATTATATAAATTATTTGTGGAACTCAATTATGTCAATGGTTATTCTAAAGTTGTCCCTGGTCGGCGTTCTTGTGAGAACACACTTGAATATTAGACAAGCACATGTATTAGTTGATGGCTATGTTTCACAAGTCATGGACATGGAGATGTCAAACTAATAATGTGGGCACATGTGAGACATGTAGGCTGGACTGACTCGACATGAGAAAGTCTCTATTCATATCATATACATTATGTCCTTAGACCTAAGATTGTGGTTTGTACTCAAGATGTGAAACGGCCTACTTAGGGACTATCAAACACTACTCCGTAACTGGGTAGTTATAAATGTGGTCTTCGGGTGGTCGGGAAGCATGCTATGAGACATAGACAATCGAGATGGAATTTGCCCCTCTCTACGCGAGAGAGATATCACTGGATCACTCAAGTGATTGGATCAACAAATGCATGGCCGTGCATGTGTTAAGTGTTAACCCACGAGTTGAACCATATATTGAGTGGCAAAGAGAATAACTTGTATATGGTTGTAGTGGTTCATCTGATATGATCTTTGCATGCACATAGGAGTTGTCATGCCTTGCTAGGGGCCGCTATCAACTATTGGGTGAGTAGGAGTACTCGGCCCATGTCAATGTGTGCGTGAACCCATAGGATCACACGCTTAAGGGTCTGAAAGCCTAATTCGGGTTGGACTCGAATTAGACAAGGCTTAGGGTTACTAATGGGCCTCCAACTCGTGAGCTCATTGGGGACGCCTATATAAGCAAGGGGAAGGGGCACGGCTAGGGGGTTACACGCCTTGAACAGCCGCCGTCGCCATTCCTACGCTCGTGCCTTCTGTTCCTCGCGGACCTAGCAGTCTGGAGGTGCATCGCTTCTTCCCTGCACGTGTGGGATTCCTCGGAGGTGCTGCATTTGGAGCACTAGGACGAACCGCGTGAGGGGGTTGACGTGACGAATGACCACGCAACTGCACGACCTGCTGCGACACGTACAACTACATCGAGTCATCTTCCGCTGCACCTACGCGTCTAGTGGTAATCCCGTAACCTGTAACTAGCAGTACATCCTGGTTTATGAGGTAGAAAAGTTTTATTTTCTGGCTAGCATAGCACCCTCATAACCCTACACCTCCTGCACTGGAAATCTACACCTGATAGCTCACCGGTGTAGATGAGCTCTTGTGAGCATCAGACTAGCCCGTGCAACTGGATGGGAATCACGTGCATGGCCATGCATCATGGCCACCGCCGGCCATAGGTGGTGTCCAATATATCCCTGTCAGGTGCTGGCGTTCATGGCAAGCTTGGTGAGCTCAACTTCTCAGCTCTCCCATTCCTCACAATTATTGACCTCAGCAACAATGCTCTCCATGGCCTAATACCAACCAAAATGGGTTCTCTGTTAGTGCTCAGCAACAATACTCTCTATGGCCTAATACCATCCAAAATGGGCTCTCTGTCAGCGCTCTCCTATCTTGACCTCACTCTGAACCATCTCATCGGGCACATCCCGTTTGAGTTTGGTGGCCTGCGGAGTCTCACCCATCTTGGGCTCTCCAACAATCTCATAGACCAAATTAAGAAGACGTGCTCAAAATTAACAAAAAGCTTGTGACCACAAAAAGACAAAATTGTGACAAATTTTTTTACCAAAATAAAGTTCGCCAAACCCAGCATTGCTAGGGACGATCGGATCCAAAATTTTTTGCTGATCGATTTTCATATAAAGAACATCTCAATCCAAGTTCATATGCAAAAACTAAGAAATTGACTCCGAATTAGAGGACAAAACGGGAACAATGCACGCAAAAGTGGTCATGACACGTGCAAAACTAGTCATGATGGCTAGGGTTTGATGGAAACGATGCAGAAAACACATGAAATGGACTCTAACATGACCTAACTAGCAACAAGACCTCGACCAGGACACAAACTCAACACGATGGACTCTGAAACTAAAATATGCAAAGGCTGTGGCGTGGAAGGTTCTAGGACAGGAAAACACGTATGACATTGGACTATGGGACAATGCGAAACACTAAAAACTAGGGAATAAATGTGAACCTCATGGTATAACTTAGCTCTGATTACCACTTAATGTGAACGGGGGTTCCCGATCTTCCATCAGGTAAAAGGTAACTCTCGCTGTGTGGGTGAACAACACACCGATCTGGCTTTAGTTCAAAACTCTGATGTAAAATATTTGTATCAACTTCTATAATACTATAATGTCTTCTGTAATGATCCTGATTGGATGTGAAAAGTGGATGATTCAGGGTTCCCAAGGACACCAGACATGCTACCCTAGTTGTGTGGGTTATATGTGCACTAGTTAGAGGTCTGGAAGACAATGACGTGCATATGTGGGCCATATAATTAAGGTGGTTCCATCACAGCTAGTATCAGAACATTGTTACAGAGATGAATGCTAGTATTACTTTTGAAAACTTCAAAAATAACATAGCTGAAATAGTTTCAAGTTAAAATATTGCTTCTGACTTACCTTATGCTTGAAGCTACAGTGGGGACAGCATGTTATATATTGTCCAATGAGTTTATGTGAGTGATTATGTAAATGATGCACTTATGTAAACTAACTCAATAAAGTTATATATGGGAAGGGTTTATATTTTGTGTTCTTTACATTTCAAACTTACTATTCGGTAATGATGCACCTACGTTAAGGTAAGTAGTCCTTGACTACATGACATGGATGTAGTCCTGTGTAACACCCTAAATTTTGTAATTTTTAAAATATAATTAAAATGATTTTTTATGAATTTTTGTGCTCATGCAATACAGGAAAAGAATAATTTTCAATGAATTAAAATTTGTCCTAGGGTGTAGCAACATGTTTGAGCATACATGCCGTTGCATTTATTCTCATGTAATGTGTGGCTTTGTTTAAAGTTCAAAAGTATTTCAAAAGTTTTGGACTAGGTTTTGAAAATGATTTTGAAATCTATTTTTGAAATTTGATTTTGAAAGGTTTGAATAAAAGAAAAAACAAAAGCCTCTCTCTTTCTCTCCCTTTTTCAGGCCGTAGGTCTGTTTCTTCTCTTCTCCCACCTGAAGGCCCACACGGCCAATTCTTTTCCCAGGCTGTAGGCTTTTCCTTTCCCTCGGCCCATCCCTTCTCCTTCCCGCTCGGCCTACTCCCCTCCCTTTTTCCCTCGGGCCGTAGGCCATTTCCTCTCCACTCGGCCATGCCTCCATTCTCCCTCCACAAGCCAGCCCGGCCCATTTCTTCCTTTTCTCATCCCAGCAGCGCCCCGCCGCTTCTTTCATTCTTGGGCTGAAGCCGCCATGGCCAGGCCCAGCTGCAACAGAAGCCAGCCCAGTCACCACAGCCTAGCTTCTCGCGCACGCCGTTCTCGCCTCCCCTGCCACTGATAGCCCGGGCCCACACGTCTACATTTTCTCCTTCCTCCAGCTTGTACCCCGGCTGGACTCCTCCCTCCGATGGAATTTTTGATGTGCATGTCCATCCGTGCCACGCCTCCCGAGCGGCTTGGCGTGCGCTCCACGGTCGAGCCATCCATAAATAGCACCGTGCCACATCCTTTTTTTGCTGCTCTGCCTCAAACCCACCTCGCCGAGATCACCGTAACCCTAGCCGCCGCTTCCCCCTAGCTCGACACCGTGCCACTGTCGCTAGCTATCTTCCCGCCGTTTCCTGCTGCCGTGATAGCCAGAGGGAGGTTCGTAGTGAATCCCTCCTACTGGTGCCCTTACCAAGGTTGCTAATCATCCTTAGGGCCAAGGCCACAAGCTCTGGGGAGCTTGGACGCCAGTAGCCATGGCACAGCAGTCGGTCTACCCCCTCTGGCACATCTCCGTCGCTATGGTGGCCGTAGGCGAGTCCGCAAGCCCGCACTCATCGTCCCTGTGGGTTTCGCATGGCCCATCGACCCTCGGACTACCGTTTCGGTGTTCTTCGGTGAACCACCGCCGCGCCCCATGGCTGTCGCCGCCGCCATCACGCCGGCACTGCCCATCTTTCCCCGCAATCAGATCTGAATTGCCCAATCTTGATCCAACGACCGAGATTGGTTGATACCCCTTCGCTGGTAACATTTATATAGAGCCCCTAATCTTTTCAGTAATTGCAACCGAGGTCCCTAGAAGATGGAAATCAGGATTTATTTAATTTATTTTACTTTGAAAATAGTTCCATCTAATTACAACTATGCCATTGTATTCAAACGCTTATAAAATCTCCATTTCAACTCCGTTTTGACCCGTTCGACTTGCGTTAGATTCATAATTGCGTAATATACATGTTTATCCTACTGTTAAGTATGTGTTGATGCAAAATTATATCTGCAAACACACCGGGCTAATACCCGAAATTGATATCCGGAGCGTGCCAGTCGATTTGACCTGTTAATCGACAAGGACGATAGATTTGAATAAAACCTGAACGAGACGACAGCGATACGCCCGGACGTCAAAGCTCAGATGATACTCGATAACTGTTGAACAGATCAGGGAAGACGACAGCGATACGCCCGGACATCAAAGCCTGAATCTTGCTCGGTAAAAGCGGAACCTGCAAGGCCGCCGGAGATCAAGTTGATGCAGTCCGTCGACTCTTGAAAGAACTCGTTGAAAAGGAAAAAGTACTGATGACGAAGTCGCCGAAAAGTAGATTGCTTGAAAAGTAGATAAAAATAGTAGGTTTGTTGTATTGATGATTATTCTTTTCATTGTCTTTCGGTACATATTTATACCCTGGCACTATGAGTCCTAAACAGACACGACAAAGTATTACCTAAACAAGTCTTATCTCTAAGGAATAAAAAATAACGACTCGTACCAAGGTCGGACTCAAAAATAAGCTAATAAAATAATGGCATAAATGTCGCCAGTTCCCTTATCCATTGCTTTACGATGAAAACTCTACCGGCATGCTCTTCATCCCTGTAGATTCCATCGGCAACCCATCAATAATGGCTCAGACCCGCTTTCCATGTCCTTCAGCTCCGCTTTCCATCGGCAACCATGCCTCAATCTCTATCGGCAACAGCCCTCTGGCTTCATCGGCAATGTACGAGAT
>CM041641.1:1145857-1200676 GCA_023333625.1 Bothriochloa decipiens | reverse complement strand
CTCCCTTGCCGATCAGCACAGTTTTCGGTCCATATTGACACGTGTCAAAAAACGGTGTCAACAGGTGTCCAGTCGATCAGGTGTATGTAGCTAGTCAAAAAAAGTGTAGGTAATCTCTATTATAGTGGTAGATGGTTAAGCAACTCTATTCTCAAGTGTAGGGTATTACTAGGTGTTGACATGATGTTACTATTCTCTAGTTAGCTATGGTTAAGTAGTTTGTCA
This sequence comes from Bothriochloa decipiens, assembly GCA_023333625.1. Classification (NCBI taxonomy): domain Eukaryota; kingdom Viridiplantae; phylum Streptophyta; class Magnoliopsida; order Poales; family Poaceae; genus Bothriochloa; species Bothriochloa decipiens. The sequence goes on along the minus strand of CM041641.1, from coordinate 1,200,451 downwards.
CTTAGTTGTGGTTAGCCTCTACTATCTTTAGGGTTGTAGAGCAATACTCTACTATGTGGGGTTTTAGCCAAGGCATTAGACACTAAGTCAAAATTTGGTGTGGTCATGCTAACCACTAGCTAGCTCTAGTTAGGCTCTAGTTGATTGTAGGGTTTATAACATAGGCATGTATATATATAATTACATATTATTCATTGGCAACTTTGCTACTAACTCTAGTATGGGTTCGTTAGGGTTTAGGTACATTCTCATAACATGGTATATAAAAGAGAGATTCTTTCACCATAGAGTTAGTGAGGGTCTATTGATAGAATAGCCAAGTTGCTAGTTACTATTTGGCTATAGTTAAGTACTTGTTGATTTGAGGATTTAGTGTCTACGCATATGTATATATGTTACACTTGGGTTTCATTCTGATAAACCTAGTAAGAGTCCTTTTAGGGTTTTAGGATCATGACCTAGGGATTATAGATATGGCATATCATAGTTAATGGTTGGTCGTGGAATCTCATTAGTGAGTATAGTAGGTTTTCCTAAGTCCTAATCACATGTGGCTTAAGGGCTACATTAAGACACATGTGATGTTGTTGCATTACAATGTTCAACAACTAAGCATAGATGCTTTACATGCTAACTAGTAGGGTTTCTTATATGATAAGTCAACAAACATGGGTTTGTTTGCAAAAATTTTTGTTGGTTGTGATTTTTGTGTTTGGGAATTTTGGGGTTGTTACAATTGAGTATGGCACTGGACAATAGGGAAAAGCGAAACACTCAAAAACTAGGGAATACATGTGAACTTGATGGTATACCTTAGCTCTGATTACCACTTAATGTGAATGGGGGTTCTCGATCTTCTGTTAGGTAGAAGGTAACTGTCACTATGACAGAGAATGACACATCGATCTAGCTTCCTATTGGAACTCTAATGTAAAATATTTGTGTCAACTTTTGTAATATTACAATGTCTTCTATAATGATCATAACCGGATGTGAAAAGTGGATGATTCAGGGTTCCCCGAGGACACTTGACAGGATACCCTAGTTGTGTGGGCTATATGTGCACTAGTTAGAAGTCTGGAAGATAATGATGTGCATATGTGGGCCATATAATTTAAGATGGTTCTACCACAGCTGGTACCAGAACATTGTTACAGAGATGATTGCTAGTATTACTTTTGAAAAACTTCAAAATAACATAACCAAAATAGTTTCAAGTTAAAATATTGCTTTTGACTTACCTTATGTTTGAAGCTAGAGTGGGGATAGCATGTTATGTATTGCTCTATTAGTTTAAGTGAGTGGTTATGTAAATGATGGCACTTATGTAAACTAACTCTTTAAAGTTATGTTTGGGAAGGGTTTACATTTTGTGTTATTTACGTTTCAAACTTACTATTCTAAAATGACGCACCTACTTTAAGGTAAGTAGTCCATGACTACATGACATGGATGTAGTCCTTGGATGCATGATGTGGATGTAGCTCTCGATGGTATGATATGAATGTAGTCCTTGGCTGCATGATGTGGATGTAGCCCTCCCATTGGTGATGTGAATCTAGACGCTTTCCTGAGATGGGAAGTGAATACATGGAAGTCACGTATGCAATGTTGTCCATGCAGTGTTAATTGCATGGGTGCCAGTAGTGCCAGTTCTATATTTGAATGGTAATGTATGTTGGGATGGGCTGTGATGCAACGATTTTCTATAGGTACCTTAACTTGCGAGTAAGCAAGTGTTAAGCCACACTATAATAGTAAGAGTGATTCATACATCGTGCCATCATGTATATTCTTGTCATCTTGCTTCTGGTGAGGTCGTTCCATCAAACATAGGAATCATTGATGCATCATGTCATCAATAAAACATTGCATACTCCCTAGTTATAGAAAGTTTGTGTTGAGTATATGATCAAACCTATTCATGCTACCCTTCCTTATTGTCTATGTTGTTCTCATCTCTGTGAGGAAGTTTGGTGGCTGATTGTAGTTCTTGATCTTACAGAATGATGAGGACCCATTCTGTGAATACCGATATTCTGGCACTTTGCAGGGTGGTGATAACATGCCAACTCCACCTCCTCTACCTTTGGCACCAACCTTGGCTGAAGCCATTGCTAACTTGATCAATGCGAATGCTGACAATACTCGTATCCTTCAAGCTATGGCTCAGAATATGGCACCAGGGCCACATGGTCGTTGTGCTCCTGAAGGTAACAACACCTATGGTGATTTTCTGAAGACTCAACCACCCGTCTTCACCAGAGCAAAGGAACCACTTGAGGCAGATGACTAGATCAAAACCATAGAGTAGAAGTTGGGACTCATTCATTATAATGGGAACCAGAAGACGTTGTTTGCTACCCAACAACTTCAGGATCCTGTTGGTGCTTGGTGGGCAGGATATGTTGCCACACAGCTAGAGGGATATCAAATTCCTTGGATAGAGTTCCGCGATTCTTTTTGAGCACACCATATCCTGGATGGCGAGAAATTTTTGAAGTTACAACAAGGAGGCAAGAGTGTCATGCAATATATGTGAGAGTTCAATTATTTGTCTCAATATGCCCAGAGCATGTTAACACTAACCAGAAGAAAAAGAAATGTCTTATGCGAGGTCTTAATAGTAAGCTCCAAACCATGTTAACTACATGCACTACTGCCACATATAATGAGCTTGTTAATATGGCCATTGTTTATGGCCGTTAAACTCCACTTATAACCATCAACTATTGCATGAAATGATATAAATTAAATCACAAAACATAGTTGTAGGGTTTGATTCTAATGAGTTCCATGAGTTTTGGTGTTCTTACCTGTTTTGCAGGTTATTCAAGATTTTACCATGTAAAAGTATCTCAAGTGATAAATTAGAGTATACCATTGCAGAGAGCTCTCGAGATGATCAAAAAGGACATATCATTTGTTATATTTAGGGTCCCGACGAGAGAGTCCTCGATGGATACGACTCGAAAGACTCTAGAACACCACCGAACCATCACCAAGCAAATGTTTGGAGGTTTTAAATGACAAATTCCATAGTTGTGGTGAATTGTGATTTTCCAGAGAGTTATCCAGAAGCTGAGCGAGGAGAGAATCCCACCATGACATGAATTCCTATGCAAACGGATCAAGAGGTGGCACTAGAAGGTTCTAGAGGACACGAGAAGACTCTAGGGCGAAGCCGGGCCTGTTTGGCCACAAAAGTGGGCCGACCAGCCTGGGGGTGAGGCCGGTCGTCCTGCTACAGCACCACCTTGCCTTCGGCTTCTGGAAGCTTCCTCCACCGCCTCCATGGATGCGTATCCACTAAGTTTCAAAGTCGGTTTGATCCGATGGTGCATGGAACTTGGTGTATGGATATAACAGAGAGTTGTAAATGTAAGATAGATCGATGACATGGCGATTCCTTGCCCCCTACTCCACCTCGGACTATATAAGAAGCCCCCAGGGACCCCTCAAGTTCTAGTTCATCTAGTTGTAATTTATAGAAGAGGGTGGGAGAAGAGGAGAGCACTGTGGAGGAGCCAGACCTATCGGATCTTCCTCGTCATTGTACTTTTGCAACATCTGGTTTATCTTGAGAAATCTCTAGGTGCTTTAATTTATAATTCATGAGTTCTTTATTTACTTTCAATATTTATTTATTTTTAAGTTATTTATCAGATCTCTGCTCGCATCAAGTGCTCTAGTTATTCTAGGTAGTTAGAGTAGTAATTGATAGTGTTGGCATGTGTTGGTATATTTTAATGCACACAGAATAATCTGTAAGCGCATAGATACCAATGTAGCTTTCACCCGGGAGTATTCCAAGGTATCGATTTCCACAGGGAACGCGAAGTGTATTGATTAAGGTTTCAAGATCACCCAAGGATAACTTTATGTTTTTAGGGGGAGAAAGGATGTTTCCTTAGAGTTCTTAAGTTGATCTAAGAATCAAGATTACTTCTAAGATTACTTACTTCGGGACATCAGAGCACTAGCCATGGAAAGATATGAGAAGGGGGCTAGGAAGGTCTGACTATGGTCCTACAAACACAGATCTGAACGTGGTGGAATACGTCGACCGTTTTGGCTGTCACTACTCTAGGACTACCACAATAATCCGTGGGATTGGGTGCAAACTCAGGTAACTTCTAGTCTAGAAACCATGCCTACACTATCAATTACTACTCTAATTACCTAGAATAACTAGAGGACTCAATGCGAGCAGAGATCTAGTAAATAACTTAAAAATAAATAAATATTGAAAGTAAATAAAGAACTCAGAATTATAGAATTTAAGAACCTGGAGAGTGCTCAAAAATGAACCAGATGCTGCAAAAGTACAATGACGAGGAATGACGAGGAAGATCTGACAGGTCTGGCTCCTCACAACACCCTCCTTTTCTCCCTCCCTCTTCTCTAAATTACAACTAGATGGACTAGAACTAGAAGAACTAGAACTAGAAGATGAACTAGAACTAGAACTAGAACTAGAACTAGAACTAGAAGAGAGTCATCTAGAGGGACCTCTACATCTACTTGGATGGAGAATTGAAACCCTTCCTTTTGATCTATAGGTAGATAATGGTGCCTTGGGGGGTCCCTGGGGGCTGCTTATATAGCTCGAGGTGGAGTAGGGGGCAAGGAATTGCCACATCATCGATCCGTATTGCGTTTACAACTCTCCATTAGATCCGTACGCCAAGCTCCGAGCACCATCGGATCAAACCGACTTTGAAACTTGGTGGATACACATCCTAGGAGGCGGTGAAGGAAGCTTACAGAAGCCAGAGGTGAGGTGACACTGTAGCAGGCCGGTCGGCCAGCCCACTTTCATGGCCAAACGGGCCCGGCTTCGCTCTGGGGTCCTTTGGTGTCTTCTAGATGCTTCTAGTGCTAATGGCCGATCAGTTTGCGCAATGAATCATGTCGTGGTGGGATTCTCTCCTCTCTCAGCTTCTGGATAACTCCCTAGAAAATCACAATTCATCATAGCTGTGGAATTTGTCAGTTTAAACCTTCAAACATTTGCTTAGTGATGGTTTTGTGGTGTTCTAGAGTCTTCCGAGTTGTATCCATCGAGGACTCTCTCGTCAGGACCCCAAATATAGCAAATGATATGTCCGTTTTGATCGTCTCGATGAGCTCTCTACAATGGTATACTCTAATTCATCACTTGAGATACTTTTATATGGTAAAATTTTGAATATAATGCAAAACAAGTGAGAACACCAAAACTCATGGAACTCGTTAGAATCAAACCCTACAACTATGCTTTGTGACCGTTTTCATGTCATTTCATACAATAGTTGATAATTATAAATGTTATTTAATGACTGTCAATAAGCTCCCCCAAGCTTACCCTTTGCTCATCCTGACCAAAGCTAAACTCAACAGTGGATCAGGAGTTGCTTCAATGCTTTCACACCTTACAAGTACACGCTAAAAAATTTTCTCCAGTTTTGAGTAAACTATTTTGACTTTCAGACTAACCCATGTTACCCTCAACCATGGAGCTTGTAGCCTTCTCTTGGGTCTTGAGCAATTGAAAAGCAGAACAGTCAAGTCAAGCACTATGTCTCAAGTTCTTCAATCAACCTTTATTCTGGAGTTTTGTAAGATTTTCAAATAGAACTCAGAGATTCCTTTGTATGACTCTCTCAAGTCTCTCATTTGTGGTATTTGTGGATCCTCACCAAGGCAACAATGGTGTTTTGCCTTCTTTCTCTCTAGATATATGGTATTTTTGGAATAAGGCAGATAACATTGTGCCTTCTCTCTCACCCTATAACTAATAGGCTTACGTGTAGCTCATAGGTGGGGAGAAATAGCGTATACATACTTGCATAGCATATATTGTAAAGTCAAACAATGGATCCAGAGAAACGAGTCATACAATCAAATCAAGTTGTGCATGTGTGTGGACCTATATATATGTATGGAGTGGATATATGGTGGAAAGGGTGAAAGCATGGTGAAAACCTAATTCTACTTTACTCCTTGAAGAAACATATCACTCTTTTGGAATTTGGAAGTAATGGGAGAACCTGGGCTGCTAGTTATTTTCATTTATTGGACACCTGTCCTTTCTCTCTCTTTTTTTCTTTTCTTTCCTTTCTTTTTCTTCTTCTTTTTTTTAGGACAACCCAAACCTCTTTCTACATAGACTTTGAGAGATTGCAACAAGAACTATGGAGCATTTATTTGATGGCTTTGAAGTGCATGGATGGATGGATGGGTGGAAACCTATTGGGAATGTTTTTGGTGTTTACCCCTAGTGTAGGAGTAGAACATTTTTGGGTGGATCTAAACGAAAACATGTTGCATACTTCTAGTGTAGAAGTAGCATATTTGGGTGGAGTGTACGTGATCTTGATTTTAACTGCATGACAAGCTTCTAAGGGTCAACAAAGCTTGACCACACTCAATGCATATATTAGTAGTAAGTCTATGTGTGGTTTGCCTAGTCTATGTAGCATGTATATATGGCTATGGTAGGAATTCAAGCTCTCATCATACAGGAACTCATTATGTAGCATTTTTAGATTTTTAAAATATAAATCTCTAGAACTCTAGTATCACTTAGAACAAGATAAACAGTAGCTTAGACCTTCTCATATCATACCCATCAACTATCTAGACTTAGATCAAGCATATGCAATCCACAAGTTTCAAATCTTAGATCAAAACAGTCATGTCCAAAACTCGGAGAATTCAAGTTTGAAAACTAGGCACTTGAAAGGAATTTTGGCAGAGCAACTATTCATCATTTCCATGCATAGAGTTTATTTTATTAGCAGGCAAACCCTTATACACTTTCTCTTATTATTTTATTTTTAAGCTTAATAATCACACTCTGTAATATATAACCAAACTTTTTATTGCGTTTTTCTAAGTTATGCATCTTTTTACTAGAGAAATATCATAAAATTGATAGTGAATAATAAAAAAGGGAAAGAAATACTTACCTGGATACACGAGGGTGCCTCCCCCAAGCTGGATGTTGACATAGTCTCTTGGTGATGTGAGCTGGATAGACAGCTGGTGTTGCCTTCCTTGGAGCGTCTTGTGATCATTCATGAAATTCTGCTCATGTGGGAGTTCAAACGTCTTCCCATCATGTCTTACTCTTCTTGGTCCTTTGAATTCTTGCTCGGTGTGCATGTTTGTAGGTGCAGAACTTTCACTTGTAGAATTTAGGTAATCAACTTCCCCCACTTTGCTCAAAGTGTGTCCTACTTGCAAAGACATGGTAGAGATCTAGTGCATGAACTCTGTTGGTGGAAAAACACCAACCAAACCAAATTTTATTTATTCTTCTCACCTTAGGCATATTAAGCAAGATAAGGTTATGTTTTGTTTAATCATGACATGGGTGATGGAGTTGGAAAGTGAGATCTAGAAAGTGGTGATAGGGACAAGATTGAAGAACTAAATGGATTGAGTTAATCATGTTGGATCAGTTAAAGTTATAACTCAAACATGTTTAGTTCTTTATTTATGTGTATTCTAAAATCATGGGAAAGCTTTTGGAGTGATGATCACTTACCTTGAGATGTTACCTTCATTATTGGAGCATGATGGTACTATAACACCTCATGGTAGTTCTTTTCTTTTGCTTGAAGTTTTCCTCCTTTGGTTTGTCTTGTTCCTGACTAGCTTGTGTCCTATGTTGCACTTCTTCTGTCTTTCTCATTCCTTTTGTCATGCCATCTTTTTTTCTTTTGAAGTGTGTTTGGACCTTTTCCTCCTCTCACTGATTTATTCCTGCAAAGCATTCCACACATACCCAAAGGAATATACAAGTAATAACAAGGGTTGTGACGTCATAGAGCTTGAGGTCACATTCTATGCTAAAAAAAGTTTATTTGAACATTTTAATTATCATAGAACACTTATCTCATTATTCACCATTACTGTTTCTCTAAATGATTGCTTTTATTTTAACTTTGATTCTCATGTATAGAGTTTATGAAATCATTCAAATTTATAGAAGTAAAGCAATAATGAATAGAGGGATTGCAAACCAGCGTGTCAGAGTGATGGGAGCATGAGAGAAAGAAGAGCATTATCGGATCATCTTTAGAGGAGTTTGCCTTCCTTCTCCATGCATCAACCATCCAATCTAGGATGTGAGGGTGCAGGCAGATGCATGCCCTGCTCTTGTTGACTTCTCTTGATTTTCACTGATTCTTAATTGATGAGGGGCTAACCATTGGAGCTGCAAACTCAGTTCCTCCATGTGGTCTATCTTCTAGTGGTATAGTGGAGATTTGTTTATCCTCCTTCTATGTGAGTGCTTTGTTTATAGATCTTGCTTTATGTCTCTCCTCTTCTTTCTTCTTGTTCCATGAAGTTCCACTATTTATGATCAATGAGCTGTGTTTCTCTTGTGCATAGTTATTGCAGTTTATGTGTCTCTCTTCATCTCTAGTGTGAGCTCATCTCAGGACTTCCCTAATTTGAATTTGGAAGTTTTCCTACAGGGGTAGTCCAACAAAGTATACAAATGTCTCCATAAGCAGTTTTTAGCTTAGTAACCCAACCAGACTCCATGTCTAATTAGATTAAGGAAGGCTAATTAACCTAAGCACCACGCTTAATTTAAAATCCAATAGAAGCATGTCCAGTACTTCTAAACCAACACTTATGATAGACAAAGGTAGCATGAAAAGCATTATAGAGATTTATTCAAATGGTGATGAAAGAGCATGATTGGTGTATAGCACATTGAGCATGTCTTAAAGGTAGGGGCAACCAACGTAGCAACATGACAAGATATATTTTTATGGAAGGTTATCCCCTAAGCTTGAATTTTGCAAAAATCAAGATTGGATGCACGTAATTCAATGTTGCATGATGATTGGTTGAACATACCTTGTGCTTGTCATTCCTCCGTTCTTTTTGTTCTAGACCTGGAAAGGTTAGTGACAAGAATAATCGAAGGAATATTTTTACAATTTTATTTCTAGGCTCAAATCACAGGGGAAGCACAACAAAAAGGTGAACACTCGTGTTATGATATAGAAATTGCTTGTTTTAGGACATTAAGCTTGTCCTTGGGAAACCATCAAGATGCATTTTGGTGAAGTGGTTTCCATCACCCACCTATGTGCAGCTTTGCCAATGAGATTTGCAATATTTGTGATAAACATATGCATCGACAACCACCTTTTAAAATCTTTAAGAGCAGGAAGGATGAGGGGGTTGAAGCTCTCGAGTGTGGCAATGTTGGGGAGACCAATTGAATCAGGAGATGTTTCATATGAGCAAGGATTTAATATAGTGGCCATGGAGTAGATTCCATGCTCATTTATGTCATCTTTGTGTCCAATCTAAATGTTTAGAATTTTTCTTGGATTGGTAACTCCGAATTGGGTTCGTCTAAGGTCTCCTCTATACTTGGATGAGTCTTGTTTTCAAAGGGAGTTAAAAACTCACCATTTGAAACAAAACAAGGTTGGATTCTATCTTGTCCATCCATTCTACACTTTCTAGCCACTGTCGTAGTATCTCTTGGTTATCCTTGTGGTCCTTATGACTCCTAGGATTTGGTTGTCTTATTAGATTTCTAGGGTCATTATGAGACTTAGGGAAGAGAGCATATGAGGGATCATTAGGGTCAAGGATGGATTGAGATATGGGTTTAGTAAGTTGTCTAATGCGGGCATAGAAGGGGAGAAGATAGAATAATCTCCATAGTCACTTGACTCACCTTCTATGGCATCACTAGACATGCCATCCTTGCATTCTTGCCAATGTCCTTTAGGAGGGCAAGGAAATTCTAGGATCTGCTTTACAAAGATTTACAAGCATGTTGCAAAACTTGAAGTCTAAATTATCAACATCACTCTTAGGTATTGATGGTTTAGGATTGATAGCTAAATCTTGGGATTGAAGTGATTGTGACTTGGCTATTAATACTTCCTCTTTTCATTCAGGAGATAACTCCTTCTCTTCTTGTTGGAATGTAAGAAATTTTATTCGAAGGGCTACGATTTGAGAAAGAGGGAAGAAAGCAAGACCAAACTTGGCTCAAAATTCATCCCAATTTCCGCTTGGATTTTTGTCTTCTAACCCAAAGAAGGATTGCTCCCGAACCATGGCAATGAGAGTAGGGCAAAGCTCATAACCATCTATAAGAATAGGGTGTGATGATGGTGGAGGCTCCAACAAGTTGCCCTTTGGAGCTGAAAGTTGAATGATAGGAGTGGAATCCATATGGTAAGATGTTGGTGGTAAGAAAAAGGTGGTAAAAAGAAAAAACATAAATGGACGAACTCGGTTCTAAACTAGCACAGCTACCGCTCCCCGACAACGGCACCAGAAAGCTTGTTGGTATATTTTAACGCACACAGAATAATCCGCTAGCACATGGATACCGATGTAGCTTTCACCCTGGAGTATTCCAAGGTATCAATTTCCACGGGGAACGCGAAGTGTACTGATTAAGGTTTCAAGATCGCCCAAGGATAACTTTATGTTTTTAGAGGGAGAAAGGATGTTTCCTAAGAGTTCTTAAGTTGATCTAAGAATCAATATTACTTCTAAGATTACTTACTTGGGGACATTAGAGCACTAGCCACGGAAAGAGATGAGAAGGGGGCTAGGAAGGTCTGACTACGATCCTACAAACACCAATCCGAACATGGTGGAATACGTCGACCGTTAGGGCTATCACTACCCTAGGGCTACCACAACAATCCATGGGATTGGGTGCAAACTCAGGTAACTTCTAGTCTAGACACCATGCCTACACTATCAATTACTACTCTAATTATCTAGAATAACTAGAGCACTCAATGCGAGCAGAGATCCAGTAAATAACTTAAAAATAAATAAATAATGAAAGTAAATAAAGAACTTAGGAATTATAGAATTTATGAACCTGGAGAGTGCTCAAAGACAAACCAGATGTTGCAAAAGTACAATGACGAGGAAGATCTGACAGGTCCGGATCCTCCACAATGCCCTCCTCTTCTCCCTCCCTCTTCTCTAAATTACAACTAGATGAACTAGAACTAGAAGAACTAGAACTAGAAGATGAACTAGAACTAGAACTAGAACTATAAGAGACTAATCTAGAGGGACCTTTACTTCTACTTGGATGGAGAATTGGAACCCTAGCTTTTGATCTGTAGGTAGATAATGGTGTGTTGGGGGTCCCTGGGGGATGCTTATATAGCCCGAGGTGGAGTAGGGGGCAAGGAATTACCACGTCATTGATCTGTATTGCATTTATAACTCTGCATTAGATCTGTACGCCAAGCTCCGAGCACCATCGGATCAAACCAACTTTGAAACTTGGTGGATACGCATCCTAGGAGGTGGTGGAGGAAGCTTAAAGAAGCTAGAGGTGAGGTGACACTGTAGCAGGCCGGCCGGCCTCACCCCCAGGCCGGCCAGCCCACTTTCATTGCCAAACAGGCCCGGCTTCGCTATGGGGTCCTCTGGTGTCTTCTAGATGCTTCTAGTGCTAATGCCCGATTGGTTTGCGCAACGAATCATGTCATGGTAGGGTTCTCTCCTCTCTCAGCTTCTGGATAACTCCCTAGAAAATCACAATTCACCATAGCTGTGGAATTTGTCAGTTTAAACCTTCAAACATTTGCTTAGTGATGGTTCTGGGGTGTTCTAGAGTCTTTCAAGTTGTATCCATCGAAGACTCTCTTGTCGGGACCCCAAATATAGAAAATGATATGTCCGTTTTGATCTTCTCAATGAGTTCTCTGCAATGGTATACTCTAATTCATCACTTGAGATACTTTTATATGGTAAAATCTTGAATATTCTACAAAACAAGTGAGAACACCAAAACTCGTGGAACTCGTTAGAATCAAACCCTACAACTATGCTTTGTGATCATTTTCATGTCATTTCATGCAAGTTGATGGTTATAAATGGTATTTAATGACCATCAATAGTATGGTGTCTAGACTAGAAGTTACCTGAGATTGCACCCAATCCTATGGATTGTTGTGGTAGCCCTAGGGTAGTGACAACCCTAACGGTCGATGTATTCCACCTCATTCAGATTGGTGTTTGTAGGACCGTAGTTAGACCTTCCTAGCCCCTTTCTCATCTCTTTCTGTGGCTAATGCTTGGATGTCCTAAAGTAAGCAAACTTAGAAGTAACCTTGATTCTTAGATCAACTTGAGAACTCTTAGGAAACATCCTCTTTCCACACAATAATATATAGTTATCCTTGGGCGATCTTGAACCCTTAATTAGTACACTTCACGTTCCCCGTGGAAATCAATACCTTAGAATACTCCCGGGTGAAAGCTACATCGGTATCTGTGTGCTTGTGGATTAATCTGTGTGCATTAAAATATACCAACAAGCTTTCTGGTGCCGTTGTCGGGGAATGGTAACTATGCTAGTTTTGATTCAAGTTTGTCTGTTTATCCTTTTTCTTTTTACCAACTTTTTCTTACCACCACCATCTTACCATATGGATTCCACTCCTATCATTCAACTTTTGGCTCCAAAGGGAAACTTGTTGGAGCCTCCACCATCATCACACCTGTTGGCACTCCTTAGCATTGCTTAAGCTAGGTTATCATCCCTAACACAACACCAGGAGTGTGGGTTGAATCTATGGTCATAACACTTACAGAAAATATAGAAAAGGTTATTCGCAAGTGCACAGATAAAATATACCCATTGTAGCATTTCACCCAGGAAAGTTCTAGGTATCGTTATTTATACTATACCACTAGGAGCTTTACTCAAAAGTAAATAAGGGAAAATGATATGGCTAGCAAGATGTACAAATACAAACTCTAGATAATAATCAAATAACCACTCTTATCTAAACAGGGGTAAGACAGTAATGATAACAAAGGTATAAATGAGATAATTGGGAAATCTAGAACTAAGAGAGAGACCATAAATCAAGTAGATCAAGTCAGAAGAAAAATTAAAAGGTTTAGATTCCTAAGTCATTTCATATTTATCAAGTCTATGGCATACCCTAATATATACATCATCATCTATAGCATAATTGATATTTCGTCTACCCATAAGGAACATTACTAAGGAAGATCAGAAACTGAGTAATCCCTTCCTGGTAACCTTGTTCCACTCGGCCTATATTCGAGGAGTGGACTACATAGGACTCAACAGGAATGTCACTCCCGCGATCTACCACTTGCTGGCCTCGAATATAGGGTATGTTCGTAGACAAATCTAATATAAACACCACGTCTACATTAGGTGAGCCACCTAATCCAATCTAGAATTGAACTAAGTGCTTTGCGAACATATGAGTATAATCATTACCAACTATGACTATATCAAATATACAACTAGAATAAACTAAGAATGAAATAAAGAGAAACATAATGATGTTAAAGTTGCACAAAGTCGAATAATGAGATACAATAAGAAGCTAAGATACAAGAATTACCAAACCTCCCGACGGCAATTCGTAATCCTGAGCCATGCCCAACTCTACTTAAATCTAGCTAGAACTAACCCTAAACTTGAAGTAGAGCTCTAATCTCTCTCTAGAAACCCTAGTTCTAATTCTGTCTAGACATAATTAGGAAGAGGTTATCCTTTCATGGGAAGCCTCTAATTCCTGAATTATGCTAATGAGGATCTGATGCTTGGAGGGGGTCTGGGGTCTTCTTTTATAGCCCAGAGGGATGAACCACAGCTCTTGGATCATACCATCCTTGAATGATGGCTTAGATGTGTTGTAGAGTTGTATTGTACCACGTTATGTCAAAGCAGGGGTGATTGACAAGTGGGCCAGGCTGGCTGGCCTAGGGCTAAGGCCGACCGGCCTCCCCTGGCACCGCCTCGCCTCTTGCTTTGTCCCTAAGTCTTCTGGAGTCTTCCACATCCTTCAAGTGTCCCTTCCTGATCCATTTGTGCAACAAGAGGTGTCATGGTGGGTTTCTATCCTTAATCTACCCTGTTTTCTCTGTTTAGTCCCTGAAAAATTAGAATTCACTAAAATTCTATCAGTTTAGGCCCTAGTTGTCTATTGGTGATTGTTTTTATGCCCTTTTCATGTTTATTTGTCTTTTAAATTTGATAGATAACCACCATCAACAACACCCCATTCTTATAGATGGCTATGAGCTTTGCCCTGCTCTCATAGCCATAGTTTGGGAGCTATCCTTCTTTGGGCTAGAAGACAAAAATCCAAGTAGAAATTGGGATGAACTTTGAGCCAAGCTTGGTCTTGCTTTCTTCCCTCTTTCTCAAATCGTAGCCCTTCAAATAAAATTTATTACATTCCAACAAGAAGAGGAGTTATCTCCTAAACGAAAAGAGAAAGTATTGATAGCCAAGTCACAATAACTTCAATCCCAAGATTTAGCTATCAACCCTAAACCATCAATATCTAAGAGTGATGTTGATAGTTTAGACTTCAAATTTTGTAAGATGCATGTAAATCTTTGTAAAACAGATCCTAGAATAGCATCTTGGCAAAAGTGTCCTCAACTTCCTTCTCTCCTAAAGGACATTGGCAAGAATGCAAGGATGGCATGTATAGTGAAGCCATAGAAGATGAGCCAAGTGATTATGGAGATTATTCTATCTTCTCCCCTTCTATGCCTGTGGGGGTGTAGACCCGTATACCCTCGTGGATATAGATGGGCCGCACCAGAGTCACCTGGGCAACCGACCTGCTCGGAGTCCAGTACAGATACGTCAGGATCTACTTGGCGGTCAAGGAACACCTAACCGGATATGCAGGAGATTGTATCTATCTTGATATGGTAGTTGTAACCAACTAGGATATGCTTTCCTAATCTGTAACCCTGTCCCTCAGACTATATAAGGCAGGCAGGGACCCCCTCTCAAAACATCTCATATCAAATCTCATAGCTCATAGCTGACTACACATTGTAGCCAGTCCACATAATACAAACAAACAGAGCACAGGACATAGGGTATTACACAAATCTCGTGGCCCGAACCTGTATAAATCATGCATCTTGTGCCTCTGTTTACATCTCGCTTGTTGTCTTGCACACCTCCGCCAAACATCTACCATCGTGGGTATACCCCTCACTGGACTACCACCGGTATTCCGTTGACAGTGGCGCACCAGGTAGGGGGTGTGCGTATAGATCCCATGGTGAGCAAGATGGTTACTTTCTCTACCTCCATGAATCTCGAAGCAGGCCTGACTTTCACCGTCGGCGAGATCACCTGGACCACTGGTGTTGAAGTCATCGCTGGAGTCACGGAGGAGGTGCAGGCTGTCCCTGCACCAGTTGCTTCATCAATGTCGGCGGATCCAACCTCGAGATCTATCTTGGGTCCATCTTCACCAGTAGCTCATCGTCCACTTCCTCGCTACCAAGGGAGGCACATCGACAACACCGACCTGATTGAATCTATTAATTGAGCCAGCCAGGGTTTAGCCAAAACCCTAACTTTTGTTGAGTTGATCAGAGATCACTCTGCTGAAGATGGCTTCATCACTGTCACTGGAGGACCAGATCTGCTGGTCAGTCCAACCATCGGGTCTCTCTAGATTCAAATCTGACGGCTGTACAACCTCTAATCGAGGGCACAGCTCTACGCCTACCTCGCTCACCAACTGGTCGGAGACCAGGAGGTATCGCTGTTGGGAATATGCCCAAGAGGTAATCATAGAGATGATGATATTCCAGTTGTATCTATGACATGCATTAAGTGTTCATTGAATATCCATTATAGACAACTTGTGTTGATTGGCAATTATGTGAATTGTTTGTGGAACTCAATTACTTGAATGGTTATTCTAAAGTTGTCCCTGGTCGGCGTTCTTGTGAGAACACACTTGAATATTAGACCAGCACATGTATTAGTTGATGGCTATGTTTCACAAGTCATGGACATAGAGATGTCAAAGTAATAATGTGGGCACATGTGAGACATGTAGGCTGGACTGACCCGACATGAGAAAGTCTCTATTCACATCATATACGTTATGTCCTTAGACCTAAGATTGTGGTATGTACTTAAGATGTGAAACGGCCTACTTAGGGACTATCAAACGCTGCTCCATAACTACGTAGTTATAAAGGTGGTCTTCGGGTGGTCGGGAAGCATGCTATGAGACATAGACAATCAAGATGGAATTTGCCCCTCTCTATGTGAGAGAGATATCACTGGATCAGTCAAGTGATTCATGGCCATGCTTGAGTTAAGTGTTAACCCACGAGTTGAACCATATATCGAGTGGCAAAGGGAATAACTTCTATGTGGTCGTAGTGATTCGTCTAATATGATCTTTGCATGCACATAGGAGTTGTCACGCCTTGCTAGAGGCCGCTGTCAACTATTGGGCAAGTAGGAGTACTCGACCCATGTTAATGTGTGCGTGAACCCATAGGGTCGCACGCTTAAGGGGCTGGAAGCCTAATTCGGGTTGGACCCAAATTAGACAAGGCTTAGGGTTACTAATGGGCCTCCAACTCATGAGCTCATTGGGGGCGCCTATATAAGCAAGGGGAAGGGGCACGACCAGGAGATTACATGCCTTGAACAGCTGCTGTCGCCCTCCCCACGCTCGCGCCTTCTGCTCCTCGCGGACCTAGCAGTCCAGAGGCACATCGCTTCTTCCCTACACGTGTGGGATTCCTCGGAGGTGCTACATCTAGAGCACTAGGATGAACCACGTGAGGGGGTTGATGTGACGGATGACCACGCAACTGCATTGCCTGCTGCGATGCGTACGGCTACATCGAGTCGTCTTCCGCTGCACCTGCGCATCTAGTGGTAATCCCGTAACCTGTAACTAGCAGTAGATCCTGGTTTATGAGGTAGAAAAGTTTTGTTTTCTGGCTAGCGTAGCACCCTCATAACCCTTCAGTGGTATCAGAGCTGTTACTGCCTCGTTATAGGTTCGGTTTTGGGCATATAGTTGATATGCAGGAATAGTAGATGCGATCTACTAGGTTTGGTTGCACATGTTGATTAGATCAATTTGTAACATAGGGTGGTAGATGGAAACTCAATCTGTTTTCGTGCTCTTGTTGCATGGCCGTGTAACAATCTACTCATACCGGTCGGTTTAATCCACCATCTGAGTTAAGTGATACACGTAAGACCATACATGTTGGGCATAGATCAATGCGATTGATCTAGTGAAAATAGAGGGACTCCGAATGGTTCGAATCCAGGCTGATGAGATCAGTCTGATGAGATTTTCATAGTGATTCCATAGATGTGATCTGTGTAATCCCATGTGGTTTTTAGGGCGCTGCCCTGAAACCCGTGGGGGCGTCCCCCTCGACCCCTCGCCCGCTGTCCGGTCAGCGGGACCGCCGTTGCTACCTGTCGTAGCGCATAGAATCATTCTACTCCTAACTTGTTTTTGCAGGACATGATGTGATTGGTATGGCCCATGTGTATGTGTGTAATTTTTCATGGCATGTGTGTCATGTAAGCAACACGGCTGGAGCCATATGTGTTGCATTTGATGTATTGGCCTGCACGCCATCTTGTGATTACGCGACTATGTAATTAGTATAGCTTGGGGCAAGATAGTTCTTGGAGGACTTATCACAAGAAGGATGGCACACATGGATCATGGAGATGGAGATCACCATGATGGCCAAGATGATGGAGATGGAGATCACCATTCATTAAAGGGCCATACCATGTCACTATATGTGAATGTGATTCTTATTACTATGTTCTACTTTCACATGCTATTATGTTTTGTCTACATGAGTGCGGTAGTGAAGTAGAATGATCCCTCAGTAATGTTTAAGTTGAATGCTTCCCCAAACCTTGCACTATCATAAGTCTTGTACAATCGGTGGTGGGTCTATAAAATTAGGGTACCACTGGTTTTCCTCGACTAGGCAGGTTCGTATCGGATACTTACTGCAAGAAGGTTTGGTTACTTGAACAAGGTCATCCTAATGGTTAGGGATCTTGAAGCATGGTAAGGTTGAGTGCTAGGCATAGGGATGGTAGCCCAACAACAAGAGTCATATGAGATATGATTAGCAAGGTGTTGCTTACCGATCTACCATACCGTCCAGCGATGATGCTAAAGCTCACTGGTCGGTATGTTAGTTGTGGGTCTTGAATCACTAAATATCAATTGAGGGAGTGATTTTAGTGGGAGTATATTCTATTTGATATAATTTACTCCTTCATGGATACATTGTCTTAGTATTTTGCATTACTTTTGTTGTAGATGGCCGCTCGCAATCAACCATTTTCTTTGCGTACAATTCTTGAGAAAGATAAGTTGAATGGAACAAATTACGCGGATTGGGTCCGCAACCTGAGAATTGTTCTTAGGGCTGAGAAAAAGGAAGATATTCTAGACACCCCATTACCAGATGAGCCTAAAGAAAATGCACCTGCTACTGAAAGAACCGCTTACAGGAAAGCATGCGATGCTGATCTTGAAGTGAGTTGCCTTATGCTTGCTTCCATGGAATCTGATCTGCAGATGCAGTTCGATAACAATCATTCAATGAACGATATGATCATGGTGCTTGAGGAGATGTTCTGCACGTAGGCCAGGACTAAAAGGTTTAATGTCTCTAAGGTGCTTGTGGAAACCAAGCTTGCAGAGGGCGCAGCAGTAGGACCACACGTAATCAAGATGGTTGGTTACACTCAAAGGTTGGAGAAGCTAGGCTTCCCAATCGGCCAAGAATTGGCTACTGATTTTATCCTCTTGTCTCTTTCACCCAGCTATGGAAACTTCATCTCAAACTACCATATGCATGGGGCGGAGAGAGGCTTGAGTGAACTGTGTGGTATGCTGAAAACTGTAGAAGCCGACATCAAAAAAGGTGCCGGCAGTAGCCAAGTGTTGGCTATCCAGAACTGACCTCATTTTAAAAGGAAGGGCAATTCTTGGAGGAAGAAGAAGGGCAAGGCTAAAGATGAGATCTCTAAGCCAAACCCATCTACTGCCAAGGCTGGACCATCTACAAATTCAGACTGCTTTTATTGTAAGGGGAAAGGTCACTGGAAAAGGAATTGCAAGGAGTACTTGGCGTCCTTAGAGAAGGATGGCGGCGGTAAAGGTATTACTGCTACTTGTACCCTTGTCATTCACGTTATGGATATTTTTCTCGCTAATTCATATATCAATTCCTATGTATTTGATACCGGAGTGGTTACTCATATTTGCAATACGATGCAGGGAATGATAAGAAGTAGAAGCATGGAAAAGGGAGAGGTTGACTTCCGCGTGGGCAACAATGCAAGAGTTGCTGCGTTGAACGTCGAGAGGATGCAACTTCACCTGCCATCAAGATTTATCATGGAATTGAATAATTATTATTTTGTTCCTAGTTTAAGTCGAAATATTATATCACCTTCATGTTTGATGAAGGATGGTTATTCTTTTGTGAGTAAAGACAATGATTGTGTGATCTCCAAGAATGACATGTTTGTGGCTTTTGCATCCATTGTGAATGGGTTATTTATTTTAAATCTTGATGATGCACCTGTCTACAATGTTAGTGCTAAACGGCCTTGGCTTAATGAGTTAAGTCCTACCTATATGTGGCATTGTCGTTTGGGTCATATAAGTGAGAATCGCATGAAGAGGCTCCATGATGATGGTCTTCTAACTTCGTTTGATTTTGAATCATACGAGACATGTGAGGCTTTCCTGCTAGGCAAGATGACCAAGGCGCCATTCAAAGGATTTCCTAAGAGGGCGTTTGACTTGTTGGAACTTGTACATACTGATGTATGTGGACCAATGAGCACGACAGCTAGAGGAGGATTTTAATACTTCATAACTTTTACTGATGACTTTAGTAGATATGGATATGTCTACCTAATGAAGCATAAGTCTGAAACATTTAAAAAGTTCAAAGAATTTCAGAATGAAATAGAGAATCAATGTGGCAAGAAGATCAAGGCCTTGTGATATGATCATGGAGGCGAATATCTAAGTCATGAGTTTAGCAATCATCTTAAGAGTTGTGGAATTGTTCCACAGCTTACGCCACCCGGAACGCCTCAGAGAAACAGTGTGTCTGAGCAACGTAATCGGACCTTGTTGGATATGGTTCAGTCTATGATGAGCCAGTCGGACCTACCTTTATCATTTTGGGGATGCGCTCTAGAAACTGCCGCTTTCACATTGAATAGGGTTCCATCTAAGTCCGTAGTTAAGACACCATATGAGATGTGGACTGGTAAGAGTCCCAGTTTGTCTTTTCTAAAAATTTGGGGTTGTGAAGTTTATGTCAAATGACTTATATCAGATAAACTAACACCCAAATTGGACAAGTGCTTTTTTGTCGGATATCCGAAGGAAACTTTAGGGTATTATGTCTATAACCGATCAGAGGGAAAAGTGTTTGTTACTCAAAACGGTGTTTTCTTAGAGAAAGAATTTATCTAAAGAGAAAAGAATGAACAAAAGGTGTATCTTGAAGAAGTTCAAGATGAGCTACTAGGGACTGACTCTATGAGTGATGCTAATGTAGCAGAGCAAGTTGAGACACCCGTGGTAGTGGACACACAACCACAACCACGAAGATCAGTGAGACTTCGTGTATTGCATGGGGATTTGTTATTGTTAGATGACGACAAACCTATGGATTATGCGGAAGCTATGATGGATCTAGATTCTAAGAAATGGCAAAGTGCCATGAGATCTGAGATAGATTCCATGGGAGACAATCAAGTTTGGAACTTAGTTGACCCGGCTGATTGGGTTAGACCCATTGAGTGCAAATGGATCTTCAAGAAGAAGAAGGATATGGATGGAAATGTTCATGTCTATAAAGCTCGGCTTGTCGCAAAGGGTTTTTGGCAAGTTCAAGGGGTTGACTACGATGAGACATTCTCGCTGGAAGTGATGCTTAAATCTATCCGGATCATTCTAGCAATTGCTGCATATTTCGATTATGAGATATGGCAGATGGATGTTAAAATAGCCTTTCTAAATGAGTATTTAGAAGAGGATGTGTATATGATACAGCCCGAAGGTTTTGTTGATCCTAATAATGCTGGAAAGATATGCAAGCTTAAGAAATCTATTTATGGGTTAAAGCAAGCATCTCGGAGTTGGAATCTTCATTTTGATGATGTTGTCAAAGGGTTTGGCTTTCGTCAGAATGAAGAAGAATCTTGTGTTTACAAGAAAGAAAGTGGGAGTGCTGTTGTATTTCTGATCTTATATGTGGATGATATACTATTGATTAGGAATGTTATTTCTATGTTGCAATCTGTAAAGACTTCACTGAATAATAGTTTTTCTATGAAAGATTTAGGAGAAGCAACATACATCTTGGGCATTAAGATCTATAGAGATAGGTCGAGAAGGCTAATAGGATTAAGCCAGGATACTTACATAGACAAGATGTTGAAGAGGTTCAACATGGAACAGTCCAAGAAAGGGTTCTTGCCTATATCACATGGTGTGTGCTACAGTGATAAGCAGTATCCTTCCACTGATGCTGAGCGCAAACGCATGAGTAAGGTTCCATACACTTGAGCAGTTGGTTCCATCATGTACGCCATGATATGTACTCGTCCAGATGTAGCCTATGCTCTAAGTGTTGCGAGCAGGTATCAAGCCAATCCTGGTGAGAGTCACTGGACGTTGGTTAAAAACATTCTTAAGTACTTACGAAAGACTAAGGATGTATTCCTAATCTATGGAGGTGAGGAGGAGCTTGTTGTAAATGGTTACACCGATGCAAGCTTCCAAACCGACAGGGATGATTCACTATCTCAATCAGGTTTTGTGTTCACAATAAATGGTGGTGCAGTTAGCTAGAAAAGTTCCAAGTAGGAGATGGTGTTTGATTCTACAGCAGAAGCTGAGTACATTGTAGCTTTTGGCACTGCAAAGGAAGGTGTTTGGTTGAGGAGGTTCCTCATTGAACTTGGTGTGTTTTCGAATGCGTCGGGCCCATTGAATTTACATTGTGATAACAATGGGGCGATTGTATAGGCTAAGCAGCCTAGGGATTACCAGAAGAACAAGCATGTACTCCAGAAGTTTAATCTCATTTGAGAGTTTGTGAAACGAGAAGAGATCAAATTGTACAAAATACATACGGATTTGAATGTAGCAGATCCTTTGACAAAGCCTCTTCCACAGCCTAAGCATGAGGTGCACATGAGGTCTATGTGGATTAGACATCTTAGAGATTAACTCTAGTGCAAGTGGGAGACTGTTGGGAATATGCCCTAGAGGTAATCATAGAGATGATGATATTCCAGTTGTATCTATGACATGCATTAAGTGTTCATTGAATATCCATTATAGACAATTTGTGTTGATTGGCAATTATGTGAATTGTTTGTGGAACTCAATTACTTAAATGGTTATTCTGAAATTGTCCCTGGTCGGCGTTCTTGTGAGAACACACTTGAATATTAGACCAGCACATGTATTAGTTGATGGCTATGTTTCACAATTCATGGACATGGAGATGTCAAACTAATAATGTGGGCACATGTGAGACATGTAGGCTGGACTGACCCGACATAAGAAAGTCTCTATTCACATCATATACGTTATGTCCTTAGACATGAAATTGTGGTATGTACTCAAGATATGAAATGGCCTACTTAGGGACTATCAAACGCTGCTCCGTAACTGGGTAGTTATAAAGGTGGTCTTCGGGTGGTCGAGAAGCATGCTATGAGACATAGACAATTAAGATGGAATTTGCCCCTTTCTATGCGAGAGAGATATCACTGGATCACTCAAGTGATTGGATCAACAAATGCATGGCCGTGCTTGGGTTAAGTGTTAACCCATGAGTTGAACCATATATCGAGTGGCAAAGAGAATAACTTGTATGTGGTCATAGTGGTCCGTCTGAGATGATCTTTGCGTGCACACAGGAGTTTTCACGCCTTGCTAGAGGCCGCTATCAACTATTGGACGAGTAGGAGTACTCGACCCATGTCAATGTGCGCGTGAACCCATAGGGTCACACGCTTAAGGGGCTGAAAGCCTAATTCGGGTTGGACCCGAATTAGACAAGGCTTAGGGTTACTAATGGGCCTCCAACACATGAGCTCATTGGGGATGCCTATATAAGCAAGGGGAAGGGGCACGGCTAGGAGGTTACATGCCTTGAGCAGCCATCGTCCCCCTCCCCACGCTCGCGCCTTCTGCTCCTCGCTGACCTAGCAGTCTGGAGGCGCATCGCTTCTTCCCTGCACGTGTGGGATTCCTCAGAGGTGCTACATCTGGAGCACTGGGATGAACCACGCGATGGACGACCATGCAACTGCACTGCCTACTGCAATGCGTACGGCTACATCGAGTCATCTTCTGCTGCTCCTGCGTGTCTTGTGGTAATCCCATAACCTGTAACTAGCATTAGATCCTGGTTTATGAGGTAGAAAAGTTTTGTTTTCTGGCTAGCGTAGCACCCTCATAACCCTTCAATTGCTGTTCGGGAGGAGGGAGACAAGACGCCCTATCTGTATGGGCTGACCAACGCGGCTTCATCCTATGCGAGTGACATATGTTGTCTATTCGTGACCCCTGTGGAGCACGGCCATGCTTTAGATCCAGACCTCGTTGAGATCCCAGAGGGGAGCAATCCGTGCCAACCATCAACACGGTATCTCTACAAAATATCTCTGAGGGTTCCTTCTCCACCACTGAGGTAGGTAGCACCGGGTCGACCTCCATGGTCTCTGGATTCACATACTATTCTAGTGAAGACTACGAAGAAGACTACTCTAAGCTCCCTTGCATGCTGGGTGGACCTATTTTCAATGTTAGCAACGATGAACCTCCCGTCGATGGTGAAATCGATGAGCAGAGGCAAGGCCGAGGAACCAGGAACGCTGATCGAGCACAGCATCGGGAGTAGGAGGCTAAAGGGAGGAGGAATGATGCCAGAAGGCCAATGATGACATAATGAATAAAAGACTGCTCTGACTCAATCTGGTGGAAGAATTTGACCTGGTCAGTGACTGATCAGTATACAAGACCCTGACAGCCAACATCACTGTAGCTCAGAACGAACTGCAACAGCTTGCACCAGTACATCCTCCTATTAATGTTGCATTAGATCATACGGTAGCTGCTCATGCATAGGTCAATGAACTTTGAGCGTAGATCACAGCAATGGAGGCATCTGCCACTCACAGTCATCATACTCGGAGCACACGGAGAGATCAGAGTCACCGCTCGAGGGGTAACCATGGTTAACAGGGTGCGGTGAATTGCCAACACGTAGAATCCACATGCAGCCTGGTTAGAGACCACCAACCTGAATACGGCCAGGGCAGAGCCTGTGGTCGACGTGATCAAGATCAACCAGCTACCAATGGTGGCAACCATGGAGGACGGGCATGCGGCGGTGGCCGCGATCAAGTAGTTAATCGGCAAGATAGTAGAGAACTTCATCAACACCTTGACAATCAACAAGAAGCCTGTCAGCAGATCCAGGATTCTCCTAACCTGAGACCTTTCTCAGAGCAGCTATGTAGGGTTCGATGGCCAAAGGGATTTAAGATCGGAGATCTTAGGTCCTACGATGGCAAGGCAGACCTCGAGCAGTGGATCATCCTCTACAATGTCACTGTCCGAGCTACCTGTGGCAATAAAGATGTCATGGCAAAATATTTTCCCATAGTCCTCAATGTAGCAACCAATCAATGGCTCATGAGGCTCAGAGAAGGCTCGATTGATCACTGGTTGTAGCTTTGGCAGATGTTCAACGACAACTACAAGTTGACCTATGAGCAACTAGGCACCAAGTATGACCTGAACAGAGTTTGGGATGGCCCCAACATCACCATCTATTATTACATCCGATGGTTCCCTGACATTTGGATCACCATCTCAAACATTAGCTAGGAAGAGTCTATTTCGGCATTTATCCAGGGGCTGTGGTACAACATAGAGCTACAGAAGAAGCTACTCTGCAAGCAACTAGAGACCATGGATGAGCTATTCAGGATTGCCCAGAAGTGGGCGAAAGCCAATGAAGCTATCCAGTAGATCAAGGGTGATAGTGAAGGCCCATCTCGATGGTATGAGTGGAGAGACAGAGGAGGAGACCGCCAAGATGATCGCTGCGAGGATCACCAGGACAACAATCGTGATCGGTGTGACAGATCCAAGAGACGGTGTGGTCGGCGTGACGACTCAGAAGGCCACCACCATCATGAAGATGAAGTCAACATTGTGATCCAGGACAAAAGAAAGACATCGACAATGAGTATGATAGACTCCTTCGAGGACCGTGCCCTCGACACCTCGACAAGAATCACTCATTCGAATAATGCAACGGCCTCTAGGCCATCTTCAAGAATGGGACGTACAAGAGGCACTGTGGCCCAAACAAGGATGACAAGAAGAAGGGTCCTGCAAAGGACAAAGAGGATGATGATGATCTCGACAAGGATCCATGACATGTCTACAGAGAGCTAGAGAGACATATCGCCACTATCTTTGGTGGCAAGGTGGGCTAACTGCTCGAGCAGTCATGGCTATCGGCAACTCAGATGGGCTCATCTCCGACCTCCATGTTCCAGCGTGGTATGATTAGACGATCTCTTTCAGTAGAGCAGACATGGGGGCCAAGATGTTAGAGTTAGGTCACTTTCCCTTGGTCCTTGACCCCATCATTAGTAATGTGTGGTTCGAGAAGGTTCTCATTGATGGTGGCAGTGCCCTCAACATCTTGTTCCTCTAGACCCTAGCGGAGCTAGGCATCAGGGAGAAGGACCTCAAATCGTACGACGCTCCATTCTGGGGGTAATGCCCGGGCAACCTTCTATCCTCCTAGGTCAGATTACCTTGCCAGTTGGCACCCCCAGCACTTCCGCACTAACTACATCAGTTTCATCATGGCTGACTTTGAGGGTCTCTACCATGCCATCATTGGCAGACCAGGAATCTCCTAGTTTATGGCAATTCCCCACTATAGCTACCTTGTGCTAAAGATGCTGACTGAGAAGGGTGTGCTCTCTCTACGTGGTAATGTCCTCATGGCACATGCCATCAAAACACACAGCTTTGTGGTGATGAAGGCTGAAGACTTGAAGAACCGCCTACGCGAGACCAACATCAACGCCAACAAGATCCCCCAGCGGAGCTAGAGATCCCACGCAAGGAGCTCAAGTGATCAACGGAGAAGGCCAAGGAACACAAGTTGGTCGAGCTAGTGCCTAGTGACAAGGAGAAGACAACCCTCATCGAGCCTGACCTCGATCCCAAATAGGAAGACGCGTTCGTCCAGTTCCTATAGGACAACATTAGCGTGTTTGCATGGAAGCCCGCAGATATGCCTGGAGTTCCCAGGGATCAGATCGAGCACTCCTTGAATGTCTCACCAACCACAAAACCTATAAAATAGAAGCTTCATTGTTTTGCTCATGATAGGAAGGAGGCGATTAGGGTAGAAGTTACATGGCTTCTAGCAGCCGGTTTTATTAAAGAAGTGTATAATCCGAAGTGGTTAGCCAACCCAGTCCTTGTAAGGAAGAAGAATAATAAATGGAGAATGTGCATTGATTATACAGATCTTAACAAACACTGCCCTAAAGACCCCTTCGGCTTGCCTCGTATAGATGAGGTTATAGATTCTACAGCCGGTTGTGAGCTCCTTTCCTTCCTAGATTGCTATTCCGAGTATCACCAGATAGCTCTAGCATAAGAAGACCAGATCAAGACTTCCTTTATCACACCCTTCGGTGCATACTGCTACACAACCATGTCATTTGGCCTCAAGAACGCTGGGAAAACCTACCAGCGTGCCATCCAGATGTGCCTCTAGGATGAAATCAGAGATGGACTAGTCGAGGCCTACATCGATGATGTGGTGGTTAAGACAAAAGAGGCTCCGAGCATCATCGCCGACCTAGATAGGACTTTTAAAGCTCTCAATGTTTTCCAATGGAAGCTGAGCCCCAAGAAGTGCATCTTCGGTGTACAGTCCAGGATCCTGCTCAGCAACATTGTTAGCCAGGATGGCATCTGCCCTAACCTAGAGAAAGTTCAAGCTGTCCATAGGATGACATCACCTCCCAAATGCGTAAAAGATATCCAGAAGCTTACTGGTTGCATTGCCGCTTTAAGTTGCTTCATATCGCGGCTAGGTGAAAAGGGACATCCTTTTGTTAAGCTCCTTAAAGCAAAAGAAAAATTTGTGTGGTTGGAAGAAGCTGATACTGCTTTTGCGGAGCTCAAGCAGTACCTCACATCCCCTCCTATCCTCACGGCTCCAAAGGAAGATGAAGATCTCCTACTCTACATTGTAGCAAACAACAGGGTTGTTAGCATGGTCATGGTGGTAGAGTGAGACAAGGTCAGCTATGCATATGGAGTACAGTGGCTAGTCTACTACATCAGTGAAGTGCTCAATGAGTCTAAGGCTCGGTATCTGCATGTGTAGAAGCTCCTCTACGCCATCCTGATTACCAAATGTAAGTTGTTGCATTATTTTCATGCTCATCCTATTACTATGGTTATGGAATCTTTGCTCGGTGATATTTTGTGCAACAAATACTCCAGTGGGCACATCATCAAGCGGGCATTGGAGCTCAGCGCCTTCACAATGGATTTCTAAAGTCAAACAATGATCAAATCACAGGCCCTGGTAGATTTCATCAACGAGTGGTTAGAGATGGCACTACCGCCATCAGAGATGGTTATAGAGCACTGGAAGATGTATTTTGATGGTTCTCTCAACATCGAAGGTGCTGGGGTGGGGGTTGTATGAGGCTGCAATTCACGGCCTGTGCATAGCCATTGACCTCGGCATCAAGTGATTGTTGGTGTACGGTGATTCTGCTTTAGTTGTTAACCAGGTCAACAAAGACTGGGAATGTAATAACGAGAAGGTGGATGCATATGTGGCCCTAATCCGCAAGTTGGAGAACAAATTCTATGGTTTAGAATTTCACCATGTTGTCCGAGCTGACAATTAAGCCGCAGACGAGCTATCTAAATTGGGCTCATCTTGCACAGAAGTTCCACATGGAGTTTTCATCGAAGATCTCATAAAGCCTTCATCAAAATAGAAGCAACCGTCATGGAGAAGCCACCTCCTAACCAGTTAGTGACTCAGGTCACCACATGCCAAATGTGAGCCGAGCAGTATAAGAGGTCTGCAGAGCAACCAAAAGAGCTCGGCGAGCACCCCAAGCAAGTTGAAGAACCCTCCGAGCATGAAGATGCATTGCCTGATCCTCTTGAAGAACCCTCCAACCAGCCAGCTGCACCAGCCCAGGGCTCAGAACCTGACTGGAGAGAGCCATTCATATGGTATCTTTTGCTAGCTAAGGTCCCCCAAGATGGAACAGAGATGGAGCGCCTCATCCATCGAAGCAAGCATTACATACTAGTTGATAGGATTCTAATGCATAAAATGCTAGGGAAGAGATACTCCAGAAGTGCATAACCTAGGAACAAGGGCAAGACCTGCTAACCGAGATACATGCTGACACTTGCGGCAATCATGCAGCCTCTAGAATGCTGGTCAGCAAGGCCATTCGAGCTGGTTTTTATTGGCCTACTGCGGTGGCTGATGTGGATCATCTCGTGCGCCACTACAAAGGGTGTCAGTTCTTTGTGAAGCAGATACATGTGCTAGCCCATGAGCTACAGACCATACCTGCATCATAGCCTTTTACATGCTGGGGACTCGATATGATCAGTCCTTTCAAGGAAGCCCCAGGGCAATTCAAATGGGTCTATGTCATGATCAACAAGTTTTCCAAGTGGATTGAGTACAAACCCTTGGTTAAAGCGACGACAAAGAAAGCAAAGCTGCTCAATGATGTTATTCACCACTTTGGGCTGCCCAACAGCATCATTACCAACCTCGGGTCGACATTCACGGCCAGTGAATTCTAGGATTTTTGCAATGACAAAACCAAATGAGTCAAGTATGTTTCAGTTGCCTACCCAAGAGCTAATGGGCAAGCCGAGCGGGCTAACAACATGATTCTTGATGCCTTGAGAAAGCGATTGTATGAAGAGAATGACACGCACCCTAGTCGATGGCTCCATGAGCTACCAGCAGTGGTCTGGGGACTTCGTACTCAGCCCAGCCGCAGCACTGGCGTCTCCTCCTATTTCATGGTTTTTGGCTCTGAGGCTGTATTGCCTGTTGATGTAGCCTTTTGATCTCCACGAGTCGAGAACTATGATGAAGAGAGGTCGGACGAGGCTAGGGAGCTCAACATCAATGCTACTGAGGAGCGGCGTTGAGCCAATTGACTCAGAATGCAAAGTACTTGGCTACATTGCGACGGTACTACAACCATAATGTAAAAGCAGATTCTTCGTGGTCAGAGACCTTGTGCTGCACCGCAAGCAGAAGACAGAAGGACTCCACAAGCTGGCATCATACTGGGAAGGGCCTTTCATGGTAAAGGAGGTCACCAGACCTACCTCTTATCGCCTTTGCACCCTCGATGATCCTCCTGTTGACATCCCTAATTCTTGGCACAGTGACATGCTTTGGCGTTTCTACGCGTGATTCTACATATAAAGATATGTACTTTTTCATTTAGATATTCTATATATTTCTCATATATATACTTGTCCATCATCTTATGATCAATAAAGTTGAAGAGTTTCTTCATTCCATATTGTCTTTTATAAAGTGATTGGTTCCCATAGTTCTCTAGCCTATCGAGACGTGCTCGGAAAAGGCGCTGTCTTTGGTTCCTCCTTCAAACATGCTAGCAGCTCCGCGCTCTAGGTAACAGGAGATTGGCAGTCGCTCTCTGATGGTCCTAAGTCCCTAGCAATCTTGGCTCCGAGCTGTTCACCCTAGGAGTCTTAGCCAACCTAAGAGCCGAAAGTTTCCTCTAGGACAAACTTACCATTACACTGAACACAAAAACGAAGTTTTTGTTAAATTTTTTATGAACATAATAACATAAAACCACACAGAGTGCTAATATGTTACAAAATGTTTTAAGGCACATCATGCCAACCACATAGTTTGAACAAAAGTTATTTACAATAGATAACTTAATCACCCTGGATCTAACTGTTTGGACCACCGACCAGGTCGATGTCCTTTACAATCTCTTCATTAGCTCTCCAGGATGACTCCCACAGGCGATCCACTTCATCTATGGAGGTGTTGGCCATGACGCCCTGCTCCATCCTCTGCATGTTCATCCTGGCATAGTGTGAATGCTACTGCTAGGGCGCTCACCGCCACAAAGCTGCCAGCCTCACGGATGAACTATTTGAAGTTCTCCCATGCGCTCCGGCTCTACTCGATGACGTACTCTGATTCATGCAGTGGGTCGGTCAGTGGGGCATCCTTCAGGCTGAGCACCTTGAGGACCGGCTTGATCCCCATCGCTATGTCTTGATACCTCTTCTTGAGAACATCAATTTTAGTGCTCAGAATGCTGATCTGAGCCATAAAGCGGTGGCGGTTCTCTGCACACAGCAAACAAATTTTGATGATGACTGGAGTTCGAAAATCAATGAAAACATGACCGTGGGTGGTCAGAGACTTACCCTCGGCCTCCTGTGCTATGGCAACAGCCTACCACTGAGCGTGGTTCCTATCGCTTATAAGGCGGGACACCTCCGATGCCAGCATCATCTCCCGAGCTCCCATCTCTGAGAAGCAGATCCATGTACAAGTCAAAATCTACCTCGACATCACACAGACTAACAAGTTTAGCTTACCTCGGGTCTCGTTAGAGAGCTCAGAGATCTGGGCAGCCTGCTCTGCCACCTTGTCCACCAGCACGGCATGCTCGGTGACCCAGGAGTTCTCGCACTCTTGCATCAGAATTAGGGAGCTCTCCAGTGAGGCCTTCTTGGCCCTTAGTGCTTCATTCTCCTTGGCGGGGGAATCAAACTTGAGGACAGCTTGGCGTCGAGACTCTGACACGTCCTCAATGTTCTACAATAATAAATCTTGCATCAGCATTACAAAAAGGTACTACACTATAGCTAGTTTCAAGATTACTTACCTGGATCTACGAATACAGGCGCTCCATGGTGCGCCTGATCGCGTCCAACATAGGCCCAGGATCGTGCTCCTTGTGGATCACCCACTTGTCTTCGACTTGCTGGGTGATGTGAATCTTGGGGGCTGCTCCCTAAGGTTCCACCTCCTCCTGGCTGATTTCTTCTATCTCTTTGTCAGAGGAGACATCGAGGACCACCCTTAATGTGCTACGATGGTCAGAGGGCCTTGTGGCATGCGCACAGGGAACCCAACAGAAGGTTCGCTTCTGTCGGGCACCCCTTCCTACTGAGTCACCATCGTAGGGGCTATTAGCACCACGCCTTCAGTGGTGGTGTCAGTTGCCACCACTGCAGGAACAGCCGCTTTCGGTGCCTCAGTGGTTGGCACCACCAGTTCGATGGTTGGCATGACTGTCTCTGTGGTCAACGCTGGTTCTTCAGCTGCCAGCACCAAAGGCTCAGCAGGAAGCACCCCTTCACCCATGGAAGCAGCAGGGGCAGCAGTCTGGTCGGTGAAAACCACCACCTTGGGCCTCAACTCATCTGGGTGGTCAGAGACCTGCCCAGCAGCTAAGCCACTTGGCCCAGCAATGGCTTGGCCGCTAGTCTGCCCCCCGAGGTCTTCCTCAAAGGCTTGTCTGCAACCACACAATATGGATACTCAACACAAGTAATGCAACAAAAATAAAACTAAGAAGCGATTGGTTTACTTACATAGTGGATTGTCAGGGAGCTTGCTTGAACTGAGCTCTTAGCCCGGTGCGATCTCCACGGACACCCGGTGGTGATGCTCCGGTGGGCGCCATGGGGACAACACGATGAGCCCCTTGCCCAGGGACTCTGCCACTGGGAGCAGTGCTGTCAGCTACTCTGGCCTAGCTCATCGGGCCTCCTTATGCAGGCCCGGTCACCACCACAGTGACTGCCGGAGGTGATGCAGGCGTCAGCGTCGTGGTGTGTGGCGGAGGTGAAGAAGGTGTTGGGGTCGTTAGCCCTATTGGCGATGAAGGTGGCGGCACATCGAGTGGAGGCGACGGCGGTGGTGGCACCCAGCTCTCCTCTATGATGGAGGCTGGGGCTGGGGCCCCAGGGGATGTCTGACACAGTTGCTTGCTCCTCCACAGGGGGATCCTCCTCCTCTAGATCTGATTTGATTATGGCTTTATGTCGCCTGAGTGGCTGCGCCTCCTCCCTGATCTGCAGGGATCCGCCGGTCTAGAGGGAGCCCCCTACCATCTCTCCTCTCCCTGACAGCTCCTTCGCCAGGGACTTGCCATGTCGAGAGGTTAGCGCAGATGTGCCCTTCTCCGCTTCTGCTATCCCTTCCACCACTGCAAGTTCCGCTTCGGTCAGAATGCAATTGGCGGTGAGAAGGGTCGTCTACTAGTTTGGAATCTGACCTGGTCGGGTGCCGACCTCTGTGGCCCATTCTCTAATGTCAATCTCAGAGACATAGATGGCCGACCTCTCAATGTCGTCAATCTGCATCAAAGTAATGCGTCGGTTGATTCAATCGAACACACAGAAAAATGAATAAAAAGTAAACAATGGTAAAAACTCATAGTGGGCGCCGGTCGGGTGAGCCGGTACGGCTCGAAGAGGTTCATTGGCATGGTGTCAGTAGGGGGCATGAAAGAGGGCCCTCAAGTGCATGAGCACCTCTTCTTTGGTGTAGACTCACCGTGTCTCCCTAGTCGAGTCGCCGTGGCCTCGGTACTCCCAGGCAGGCCATGCCCGGGACTTGGCGGACTGCACGCGACGGGCGGCTATGTTGGCCACCACTCCTATGCCCATCATAGTGTGCTTGTCAATAAGTTGTAGTAGCTCCCAACTTGGGTCATCTGGTGGTCGTTGGGCCGGGACGCCCAGTTTGGGTGAGGTTCGAGGATCTCCCCAATGACACGCGGCACCAACGGTGACTCCGTCTGCTCCATGTAGAACCACCTCCGGTACCAGTCATGGTTGGAGGTGGGGAGTGGGACATCAGTGTACTCTAATTTCATCCCATCTCAGAGCACAATGTAGCAACTTCTAGCGATGTAGGAACCCCCACGTTCCCCTTCTTCTTGAGTTGGCAGAAGTGGCGGAATAGATTGAAATGGGGGAATGCCAAGATAGGCCTCATAGAAATGGATGAAGATGGAGATGTGTAGAATGGAATTGGGGTGAAGATGATGAAAAGAGATGTGGTAGTAGTGAAGAAGGCTAGCAAGGATGGAATGTGCAGGTAAACCGAATCCCCGTGGAAAGTAATCTTTGAAAATAACTATCTTGTGTTCCCCAGGTTGCGGGTAGGACTCACCGAGGAAAGGCGCCACCGGCCGGTCTCCACCGGTGGGATGACACACTTGCGGGTCAAAGCCTCTATCAACACTAGCATGGCAGATGACTTCGTCCACTCCTTGATCATCACCGATGTATACCCCTTCTGCCCCCTCTTCGACATCCCTTTTTCCATTTCTGGATGGGAAGCTCTCTTCCTACTCTGTGGCGGCGGACGCGGCTAGGGTTTCAGTGGAGAGAAGATTGCGGTGGCAGATGTGGAGGAGATGAGCTCTGGAAGACAAAAGTGTGAGGACTAGCAATGACAATAGCAAATGATTGCTTGGGTGAGTCCACCCACGGCAGCGGGTTGCTATTTATAAGTTGCACCCCTTTGACTTCTAGGGTTACCTAGTCAGCACGCATGTGGGCTCCAGTTATTACTGGGTTGCAAAGGTGGCTGGGCCACGGTAATTATTACTTATTGTGCGTCTTTTATCTGGTCCATCTCACAACAGAGCTGGGGACTGGGCCCACGATGGAGTCATGCATTTATTCTAAAGTGGAGCTTTGGATTTAATGTAATGCTATGGCCCACGGCTGTGGCATTATGCGTTGTAATGGAGTTAAGGTGATTAAAAAAATATTGGATGTCTGCTCTTACAAAGTCTACAGTGGAGCTAGGGAGTAGGTTATTAGCAAAGCTAATTAGTCCATTATAGCGGAGCTATAACTTAATTATTTTAGAACACAATTTGGGCCTCCAGTAATGCTGGGGACTGGTCGGCAGCCGAGCTGCAGACCAGTATAGTGGAGCTATTGCCTGTATGTATAGCGGAGCTATCATACTGGGTACAACAGAGTTGTGCCCTAGGCGCTTCTCAGCAGAGCTGGGGACTGGTCGGCAGCAGAGCTACAGACCAATGTAGCGGAGCTATGGCCCAATAACGAGGAGCAGAGCTATTTTACTTGGTATAACAAAGTTGTACCATGCTCCTCAGCAAACTGGGGATGGGTCAACAACAGAGTTGTTGATCAGCATAGTGGAGCTATGGCCCAAATGTGAGCAGTGGAGCTATTACCTCTTACGCAACATAGTTGTGATTTCTCTCCTCAGGGGAGCTGGGGACTGTGTCATAGCGGAGCTATGATGAAATTTCTTTTTTAGACCCTGACACAACGTGTCTACCCCACCTTCTATCAAGCTCAGGGACTAAGTGGGCACCCTTCACCTAGCGGTGAATGTGCCTATTTAGATATGATTCCTGAATTTTACCTTTTTTCTATGGACCTTGATGCAACATGTCTTCCCCATCTTCCATCAAGCTCGGGGACTACCCTATACACACCGCATCTTGCAATGCATGTGTATTTTTCAGCAATAAGGATTGGAGTTTTGCTGGAGGCATGACCCCTACAAAAGACTATATTTCCTCATTATGCTTAAGGTAATGATGTGGAGTGTCGCTATTTATCATAATAGAGCATAAGTGGGCACACTTCACTAGAGGTGAACCGCTTTTTTATTTTTTCTTGGAGCAACATGCATCTTTTGGACAAGCTACTTCCCTGACAAGACTCAGTGGTCGGCTCATGGTTAAACCTAGTCGGAGAACTAGTAAAGCTCTAAGATGTTCGGTTTAACCGGTCGAAGCACCAGTTACACATTTTAGTAGTAAGTTTAAATGGTCGGGAGATTTACGGTTCGTCTCAGTAGTTGTTTAACTAGTCGAGAGACTGATGCCAAGCTTCACCGATGGGTCCAACTGGTCGGACGCTCCAAGATAGCAAGCCTCACTGGTTGGGGAAGGTCAAGAAGGCATTTTCCTTAAGATCCATGTCACTCGGGGACTACCTGTGGGGGTATAGACCCATATACCCTCGTGGCTATACATGGGCCGCACCAGAGGCCGTAGCCCAAGTACCTGGGCAACCGACCTACTCGAAGTCCAGCACAGATATGTCAGGATCTACTTAGCGGTCAAGGAACACCTAGCCGAATATGTAGGAGATTGTATCTATCTCAATATGGTAGCCGTAACCGACTAGGATATGCTTTCTTGATCTATAACCCTGTCCCCCAGACTATATAAGGCGGATAGGGACCCCCTCTCAAAACATCTCATATCGAATCTCGTAGCTCATAGCTGACTACACACTGTAGCCAATCAACATAATATAAACAAACAGAGCCCAAGACGTAGGGTAGTACACAAATCTCGTGGCCCGAACCTATATAAATCGTGCGTCTTGTGCCTCTATTTACATCTTGCTCGTTGTCTTGTGCACGTTCGCCAAACATCTACCATCATGGGTATACCCCTCGCTGGACTGCCACTGGTATTCCGTCGATAATTCCCACATTAGATAACATATCTAAACCCATCTTTCAATCCATCCTTGACCTCGATGATCCCTCGTGTGCTCTCTTCCCTAAGTCTCATAATGATCCTAGAAATCTACTAAGACAACCAAATCCTAGGAGTCATAAAGACCACAAGGATGACCAAGAGATGCTACGACAGTGGCTAGAAAGTGTAGAATGGCTGGACAAGATAGAATCCAATCTTGGCTTTGCTTCAAATGGTGAGTTTTTAACTCCCTTTGAAAACAGGACCCATCCAAGTATAGAGGAGACCTTAGATGAGACCAATTTGAGAGTCACCAATCCAAGTAAAATTCTAAACATTCAGATTGGACACGAAGATGACATCAATGAGCAAGGAATCTACTCCAAAGCTCATATGAAACATCTCCTAATTCAATTGGTCTCTCTAAGATTACCACACTCGAGAGCTTCAACCTCCTCATTCTTCTTGCTCTTAAAGATTTTAAAAGGGTGGTTGTCGATGCATATGTTTATCACAAATATTGCAGATCTTGTCGTGTTAAATCTTGAGGTAAAGTTAGTGATGGAGGGGAAACCATGTTACCAAAATTCATTTTGACAATTTCCTAAGGACAAGATTAGTGTCCTAAAACAAGCACTTTTCATATCATAACATGAGTGTTTACCTTTTTGCTGTGTTGCCCCTGTGATTTGAGCCTAGAGATGCAATCGTAAAAATATTCCTTCAAGTATTATTGTCACTAACATTTCTAGGTCTAGAGCAAAAAGAATGAAGGAATAACAAACAAAGGTATGTCCAACCAATCATCATGCAACATTGAGTTATGTTCATCCAATCTTGATTTTTGCAAAATTCAAGCTTGGGGGATAGTTCCATAAAAACATATCTTACCATGTTGCTACGTTGGTTGCCCCTATCTTTAAGACATTCTCAATTTTCTATACACCAATCATGCTATTTCGTCACCATTTGAATAAATCACTATAATACTTTTCATGCTACCTTTGTCTATCATAAGTAAGTGTTGGTTTAGAAGTACCGTACATACTTCTATTGGATTTTAAATTAAGCATGGTGCTTAGGTTAAATAGCCTTCCTTAATCCAATTAGATATAGAGTCTAGTTTAATTACTGAGCTAAAAACTACTTTTGTAGACATTGGTATACTTTGTTGGACTAACCCCTGTAGGAGGGCGTACCCAGTGCCGTAGGCTCCCACACTACGAGGTCTGGGGAAGGGAAAATAGCCAGCAGCCATCCCTGCACAAATGTGCAGAGGTTGGGGCTTGAACCCTAGACCTCTTGGTCACAGGCGGTAAAGCTCTACCACTTACACCAGAGCCGCCCTTCAACTAACCCCTGTAGGAAAACTTCCAAATTCAAATTGGGAAAGTCCTGAGATGAACTTACACTGGACATGAGGAGAGACACATGAACTTTAATAACTATTCATAGGGAAGACACAACTCACTGATCATAAATAGTGGAACTTCATGAAACAAGAAGAAAGAAGAAGAGTGACATAAAGCAAGATCTACAATCGAAGCACTCATAGAAGGAGGATGAACAAATCTTCACCATGCCACTAGAAGATGGACCATATGGAGGAACTCGAGTTTGCAGCTCCAATGGATGGCCCCTCATCAACTAAGAATCAACAAAAATCAAGAGGAGTCAACAAGAGCAGGGCATGCATATGCCTGTACCCTCACCTCCTGGAATGGACGGTTGATGCATGGAGAAGGAAGGCAAACTCCTCTAAAGATGATCCGACAATGCTCTTCTTTCTCTCATGCTCCCATCACTCTGGCATGCTGATTTGCAATCCCTCTATTCACTATTGCTTTACTTCTATAAGTTTGAATGATTTCACAAACTCTATACATGAGAATCAAACTTAAAATAAAAGCAATCCATTAGAGAAAAAGTAATGGTGAATAATGAGATAAATGTTCTATGCTAATTAAAATGTTCAAATAAACTTTTCTGTAGCATAGAATGTGACCTCGAGCTCTGTGACATCACAAACCTTGTTATTACTTGTATATTCCTTTGGGTATGTGTTGTCCACTAATTCTTTGTTAGAATAAGACAATGAGAGGAGTAAAAGGTCCAAACACATTTGAAAAGA
Source organism: Bothriochloa decipiens (assembly GCA_023333625.1). Taxonomy (NCBI): domain Eukaryota; kingdom Viridiplantae; phylum Streptophyta; class Magnoliopsida; order Poales; family Poaceae; genus Bothriochloa; species Bothriochloa decipiens. The sequence continues at coordinate 1,162,835 of CM041641.1, read as the reverse complement.
GAGAAATAAAAAATGACATGGCAAAAGGAATGAGAAAGATAGAAGAAGTACAACATAGGAAACAAGTTAGTCAAGAACAAGATAACAAGCCAAATGAAGAACCACCTGATGTGTTATAGTATCATCATGATCCAATAATGAAGATAACATCTCAAGATCAGTGATCATCACTCCAAAAGTCTTCCCATGATTTTGGTATACACATAAATGAAAAACTAAACATGTTTGAGTTACAACTTTAACTGATCCAACATGATTAACTTAACCCATTTATCTCTTTAATCTTGTCCCTATCACCACTTTTTGGATCTCACTTTCTAACTCCATCACCTATGTCATGATTAAATAAACATAATCTTGCTTAATATGCCTAAGGTGAGAAGAATGAATAAAATTTGGTTCTGTTGGTGTTTTTCCACCAACAAAGCCGATGGACTTGATCTCTACCTTGTCTTTGGAAGTAGGACACACTTTGAGCAAAGTGGGGGAAGTTGATTCCCTAAATTCTACAAGTGAAAGTTCTGCACCTGCAAACATGCACACCGAGCAAGAATTCAAAGGACCAAGAAGAGTAAGACATGACGGGAAGACGTTTGAACTCCTACACAAGCATAACTCCATGAATGATCATAAGACGCTCCAAGGGAGGCAACACCACCTATCTGTTTGGCTCACATCACCAAGATACTATGTCAACATCCAGCTTGGGGATGCACCCCTGTGCATCCAGGTAAGTATTTCTTTCCCTTATTTATTATTCATTATCGGTTTTATGATATTTCTCTAGTAAAAAAAGATGCATAACTTAGAAAAAACAAAATAAAAAGTTTGGTTATATATATTAGTAGAGTATGATTCTTAAGCTTAAAAATAAAATAATAAGAGAGAGTGTACAAAGGTTTGCCTGCTAATAAAATAAACTCTAAAAATAAACTCTATGCATGGAAATGATGAATAGTTGATCTGCCAAAATTCCTTTCAAGTACCTAGTTTTCAACCTTGAATTCTCTGAGTTTTGAACATGACTATTTTGATCTAAGATTTGCTCTAAACTTGAAACTTGTGGGTTGCATATGCTTGATCTAAGTCTAGGTAATTGACGGGTATGATATGAGAAGGTCTGAGCTGCTGTTTATCTTGTTCTAAGTGATACTAGAGTTCTAGAGATTTATCTTTTGAAAATCTTAAAAATACTACATGATGAGTTCCTGTATGATGAGAGCTTGAATTCCTACCACAGCCATATATACATGCTTCATAGACTAGGAAAACCACACATAGACTTACTACTGGTATATGCATTTAGTGTGGTCAAGCTTTGTTGACCCTTAGAGGCTTGTCATACAGTTAAAATCAAGATCACGTACACTCCACCCAAATATGCTGCTTCTACACTAGAAGTACGTAATAACATGTTTTTCATTTAGATCCACCCAAAAATGTTCTACTCTTACACTAGGGGTAAACACCAAAAATATTCCCAATAGGCCACCCATCTATCCATCCATTCACCTCAAATCCATCAAATAAATGCTCCAATGTTCTTGTTGCTATCTCTCAAAGTTCTATGCAGAAAGAGGCTTGGGTTGTATAAAAAAAGAGAGAATAAGAAAAAGAAAGAAAAGAAAAAAGAGAGAAAGGACAAGTGTCCAATCAAAAAACAACTGCAGCCTAGGTTATCCCAAAAACCCTTAAGTTCCAAAAGAGAGATATGATTCTTCAAGGAGTAAATTAGAATTAGGTTTTCACCATGCTTTCACCCTTTCCACCATATATCCACTCCACACATATAGGTCCACACACATGCACATCTTAATTTGATTGTATGACTCATTTCTCTGGATAAATTGTTTGACTTTACAATATATGCTATGCAAGTATGTACACGCTGTTTCTCCCCACCTATGAGCTCCACATAAGCCTATTAGTTGTAGGGTGAGAGAGAAGGCACAATGTTAATCTGCCTTATTCCAAAAATACCATATTTGGAGAGAAGAGAGAAGGCAAAAAACCATTGTTGTCTTTGTAAGGATCCACAAATACCACATATGAGAGACTTGAGAGGGTCATACAAAGGAATCTCTAAGTTTTATCTTGAAAATATTGCAAAACTCCAGAAAGGTTGATCTAAGGCTTAGAGACATAGTGCTTGACCTGACCGTTCTATCTTTCAATTACTGAAGACCCAAGAGAAGGCTACAAGCTCAATGGTTAAAGGTAATATGAGTGAGTCTAAAAGTCAGAATAGTTTACTCAAAACCGAAGAAGAATTTTTAACGTGTACTTGTAAGGTGTGAAAGCATTGTAGCAACTTCTGATCCATTGTTGAGTTTATCTTTGCTCAGAGATGAGCAAAGGTTAAGCTTGGGGAAGCTTGTTGGCAGTCATTAAACTCCATTTATAACCATCAACTATTGCATGAAATGATATAAATTGAATCACAAAACATAGTTGTAGGGTTTGATTCTAACGAGTTCCATGAGTTTGGTGTTCTCACTTTTTTATAGGATATTCAAGATTTACCATATAAAAGTATCTCAAGTGATGAATTAGAGTATACCATTGCAGAGAGCTCATCGAGATGATCAAAAGGGACATATCATTTGTTATATTTGGGGTCCCGATGAGAGAGTCCTCAATGGATACATCTCAAAAGACTTTAGAACACCCCGAAACCATCACGAAGAAAATGTTTGGAGGTTTAAACTGACAAATTCCATAACTGTGGTGAATTGTGATTTTCCAGGGAGTTATCTAGAGCTGAGAGAGGAGAGAATCCCACCACGACATGACTTCTTGTGCAAATGGATCGAGAGCTGGCACTAGAAGGTTCTAGAGGACACGAGAAGACTCCAGGGCGAAGCCAGGCCCGTTTGGTCACAACACCACCTTGCCTCTGACTTTTGGAATCTTCCTCCACCACCTCCAAGGATGCGTATCCCCCTAGTATCAAAGTTGGTTTGATCCGATGGTGCATGGAACTTGGCGTATGGATCTAACAGAGAGTTGTAAACGTAATACGGATCCATGACATGGCGATTCCTTGCCCCTACTCCACCTTGGACTATATAAGCAGCCCCAGGGACCCCTCAAGGCACCATTATCTACCTACAGAGCAAAAGCTAGGGTTTTAATTCTCCATCCAAGTAGAAGTAGAGGTCCCTCTAGATGTATCTCTTCTAGTTCTAGTTCTAGTTCTTCTAGTTCTAGTTCCTCTAGTTCTAGTTCATCTAGTTGTAATTTAGAGAAGAGAGAGGTAGAAGAGGAGAGCACTGTGGAGGAGCCGGACCTGTCGGATCTTCCTCGTCATTGTATTTTTGCAGTATCTGGTTCCTCTTTGAGCAATCTCTAGGTTCTTCAATTTATAATTCCTGAGTTCTTTATTTACTTTCAATATTTATTTATTCTTAAGTTATTTACCAGATCTTTGCTTGCATCGAGTGCTCTAGTTATTCTAGGTAATTAGAGTAGTAATTAATATTGTAGGCATGGTGTCTAGACTAGAAGTTACCTGAGATTGCACCCAATCCTACGGATTATTGTGGTAGCCCTAGGGTAGTGACAGCCCTAACGGTCGACGTATTCCACCTCGTTCAGATTGGTGTTTGTAGGATCGTAGTCAGATCTTCCTAGCCCCCTTCTCATCTCTTTCTGTGGCTAGTGCTCTGATGTCTCGAAGTAAGTAAACTTAGAAGTAATCTTGATTCCTAGATCAACTTGAGAACTCTTAGGAAACATCCTCTTTCCCCATAGTTATCCTTGGGCGATCTTGAACCCTTAATTAGTACACTTCGCGTTCCCCCTGGAAATCAATACCTTGGAATACTCCAGAGTGAAAAGTACATCGGTATCCATGCGCTTGCGGATTATTCTGTGTGCATTAAAATATACCAACAACCATCACAAGTGAAGAAAAGAATCATCAGCACAAGAAGGCTAAGAAGAGAATGAATGTGTCAATCTGAGTTCGTATGTGAAAGTTATGACCAGTTTAAGAAACTAACTCCGAATAAGGGGACAAAATAGGAACAATGCATGCAAAAGTGGTCAGGACAAATGCAAAATTGGTCATAATAGCTAGAGTTTGATGGAAACGATGGGGAAAACACATGAACTAGACTCTAACATGACCTAACCAGCAACAAGACCTCGACCAGGACACATACTCAACACGACAGACTTTGAAATTGAAATATGCAAAGGGTATGGGGCGGAAGGTTCTAGGACAGGAAAAATGAGTATGTCACTGGACTATGGGACAATGTGAAACACTCAAAAACTAGGGAATAACTATGAACATGATGGTATACCTTAGCTCTGATTACCACTTAATGTGAACGGGGGTTCCCGATCTTCTGTCAGATAGAAGGCAACTCTCGCTGTAAAGGAGAATGACACACCGATCTGGCTTCAGATCGAAGGATCCAACCCTGCAATCTTAGCGCCACAACTCCTCTAGTTATCAACCAGGACCAGTCCCGATTGACCTTGCCAAGAAGGCTAATCCTTTCCTATGCAACGAAGAACACAAGCAAGAAAAAGAAAGAAAGCAACCGAATTGCAGATGTAATATTAATCTCACGATTTGGGGTCCCAAAAACCGATGAAATGGTGAAACTGTTCTTGATAGAATAATCTAAGTAAAACCTAAAACTAAACGATGATGGTGCACAAGATTATATAGGTCTTAGGGTCATTGCCTACCCTCAACATGCCCCCTAACGGGCTCAAACACGATACACGGCCCATTGGACCAAAAACGGTGCCTCAACACCTAGACAGATTCTAGACGCTGACTTGTTTTGATGATTCCTGTTGATTATGATGGATTTTTGATGTCAGACCACTTCCGTTGTCTTTCTTATGAAATTGTCTTTCCATCCATATATGGATCATCTAAAATGGAGTCCGGACGCGTCCTAGGTGACCAGTTTAAGGCAGACTGGTACTGCAGCCCGAGACAGACTCGAATTCATGTTGGCCTGGGCCTCCGGTTGGTGTTGGACGTCTTTGCTGGTCTTCTTACCTCCACCACTTCCTCCAAGCTCTTCATGACCTTCTCCAATGTTGCTAAGACATAAAACATCATTAGGTAGTAATCTATTCTCAAAAATATGAAAAGTATCACTTAAGAACAAGCTCACCTCTAAGTTTAGCTAGCGCAATCGAGCTTGGTTCATTGGACGTTGAATAATGTTGGAAGGATGAGCGGGTGCATCCAAAGGAGTGATGTACTCATCACTGTCTATTTGTCCTAATATATATGAATATTATAATCAATATTTTGGCTCATAAATAATCTTAAATGTGAAAACTTTCAAGTACAAAGTTTTAAATCTCGTCAAGCACTACAACTTTGATATAGAATATTTATCCATTCAAGGGCATTTGTAAAATTCAAAATTTTGAAATTCAAAATCTGAGATTTAATTTATATATTTGGAACCCTAAATGATCTCAAACAAAATTTTTATCAACTACAATGTTTTAGATCTCGTCGAGCTCTACAATTTTGATATAAATATTGTCTTCAGCCTTATTCATTTAAAAAGTTATGAATTTATTTGTGTCGTAGCCATTTAGGCAACCACCTCTGAAAATCGATTGTCAGATACGGTTGACTTAAGGCAACCGTCTCTGAAAATGAGTGATTTTCAGCAGCTCTATTTTTAGAGACGGTGGACTTAATAAAGCTACTGCTAAAAATCACTCATTTTAAGAGACGGTTGACATAAGCAACCGTTCTTGAAAATAGCATTTTCAGAGACGGTTTTTCTTAACAGAACTGCCCCTAAACATCAATACATTTTTAGAGGTGGATTTCTTAATGAAACCGCCCCTAAAAATTAATTTCTAGCAACGGTTGTATAGCTACAGTGCCTCCCACGAAGGTTCGCGACGGCGCGCTAAGACAACCGCTTCTGTTAGAAAAGTGAGGCGCCTCTAAAAATCATTTCTGTACTAGTGTTTTATTTAAAAAATTCTCAAACCCTCAAAATTACTCCTCTCACTCAAACAAAGTGGAACAACCAGCAATTTTTTCTTATCCCTTTTCTTCCTTCCTCTCTAACTGATGTCCTTGCTGCATAATGCCGAGCAAGACTGGCACAGAGGCTTTCCACACCAAGCCCACCGCGTCAGACAGAAGAGCAGGCACACACCTTCAGGTCGCGCTGGCGAAGGAGCAGGTGTCACGCCTATCGGCCGGGCGCTCATTTCCATTGTCTGCCTGTTCCTGCTGACTGCTGCTATCATTCTCACTTATTTTTTTTGTGTCACTGTATGTGCGGTTTTCCTGCTGATTTCGTGCACAATGATGATTGCTACTGCCTTTTTTAACACGATTGCTACTAGCAGGGTGTGTGTGCTGCAGTGTTTGTGACAAATTTATTATTTTTTAAATTATAGTTTGTTTGACTTTTAGTTTTAAGTTTGACCACTCGTCTTATTTAATAAATTTATATAAAAATAACCAAATTTGGGTCATTCTCAAAAAAATTTTATTAATAAAGCATTCCATAATAAAAAATAATAATATTTTACATAAATTTTTAAATAAGATGACTAGTCAAATTTAGGGTTAGTCAAACAAACTATAATTTATAACAGATTTAGTACTACCTTTTAACTTTTATGACACCATGGCATATGTATGCTTTATTTCCAATTTTACCATGAACGGAGCCCACGAAATTTTTTCCGTGCGTGTGGTACATGCATGGGAAACCGATCCACCGTTCCTTATAGAAAAAATCAAACATATCCCATCGATCATCTCAATTCCCTGTCCCTACGGAATAGGGCAAACAAACCAACATTAACCGGCGGTGGCGGCGGCCATGGAAGCCCAAACGGCGCAACCTCCTACCTCTGCAGGTTCGTCGCCCTCCGCCTACCCACGGTGGGTGATGCTCGAGCAGGATTGCATCCTCGATGACGACTCGGCGGCCGACGACGCCAGGACTATGACGGTCGCCCGCACCAGCATCGGCCACTTGATCCAAGTCACCATCGGCACGGTGGTGGAGCAGGTGCCGTACCGCCTGGCCATGCAAGGCGGTTGATAAAGGGAGCATCGCGTCGGGTACCGTCGCCAGAGATGAGAGGAAAGAGAGTTTCTAGCCCAATTAACAGAATGATGACCTTTCTCGTAGTCAAGTTTGCACCTCTTTCAAGAAATCTGATTCTTTCCCCACAAGAAGAGATTTGAGTGTCCCAAACTAGCTTTTTCTCCTGTATGTAGAATAGTAATTCCATTCGTGACTATCCTAACCACGCAAGGAATGTCACCACAACCCGACACTAGCCTTAAAAGATGCACAACTATAGAAAACCTCATCTATGTGGGCTGGGTAGTGCTCTATTTTTTTTTTTTTTTTTTTTTTGCTCCCAAAGCTTCCAATACTGCATCTTTTTCGGTTGCTGTTCTGGTCAGCACCAATAAAGCAAAGAGGTGAGTGGGCAAGGGCAATGGAGCTACGGAGTTAATTACCATGAAGCCATGCATTGTAACTCCAAACAGCATCCACCGAGCTTCCATTGCCTACAATGGCGATCCGCCCATGCACATGGACAATTCTCAAACGAAAAAAACATGGACATGACATGCTGCCGATGGCTTGCCCAGTTGCATGCACTACTACAGAACTTATTTGTAACAACGCCTCATTTTTCAGTGATGGTCCACAGGTCCCACTAGACCATCCGCCCCAACAAATGAATCAATAGAGGCGGCCCCTAAACATGGGTACCCAATACCAGCCGCCTGTACTGATGGATTTGTACGGGCGTCTGGAATCAGTAGCCTACACTGAACTAGCCACCTCAACTAATGCTCCAAGTGTCAGGCCACAGCCCCCCTTCTTCCTCTTCAGTCAGTTACTGTTACCCGAGAGAGGAAGGGAGGCCTTGGGCACCTTCTAAAAATTGCTTTTTTAAGGGGGATGGTTTCGATTTCAATTCTTTTGGTGGAGAGGTTGTAGAAGGTAAGAAAATTTTATTTCAAACATTTTTCTAAAGCTTTAATGGTAGGTTAGTGCTTAATTAGAGTTTTGATTTTCTCTGTCTTCTATGCTGCTTGAGCCATTTATGAAGCAAATTAGACCAGTTTTGAAGGTGCTAGGGTAAATTAGTCAGTGAAATAAGATTGTACCCTTATTTAGTGGTTTGTCCTTGATTTTAGTGGGCAATTAGTTAGTTTTATGGATGTTTGATCTACATCTAGATCTAGAACTAGGGTTTGGGTTTTTTAATAATAACATTATTACTGCTTTTTTTGCAAAATGGGATTAAGTTTGCATGAAAGATAGTGGGTAAAATATTAATTGTTGCTATTGTTTTCTTTGAAGTTGTTTATTGTAATCAAGAAAGTGGAGTAATATATATTTCTATTTTGTATCTCGCATGGTGGTTGAAAGGCATCATATATTATATTTGCTAATCGGAATAAGAATTGCCTTCCATGATATTTGAGAGGCATCACACATCGACTTCCGACGAACAACCACAATGCTCTGCGGTTACAAACCTGGGACAGCGAGCTTCACACATTCACTGCTTATATCTTCGTGGACAACGAGTTGTGCGAACAGGATCTAGTGACCCTTGGTGTCTCAGGTCACCGTTGCATTGTACGTGTTGTGCACCTTTGGTCTAGCGGCGACAAGAAGCTGTTGCAGGCATCAGTCTTGTTCGTCATCAGGATTCTCATGATCGACCATCCACAAGACAAGGGCTCCCATGGCAGGAAGGATCAACAGCTTGAAGAGGTGACCTCTTCGGTGTGTATCTACAACATAGAGCATAAGTATTAATAGTTGAGGCATATATTTCAGTAATGGGCATGTCTACAAAGGATGTTGCAAAATTGAGAAACGATGAAGATCACAATTTTTCACTTGAGACCTTGCAAACATAAAGATTTGGTTAACGTAATCTATGATAGGGCCTCTTGGTCCAAAGCAATCTGTGAACCTGTCAGATCCGTACCCTCGTTGGCTCAAATACCTGCAAGCTTTCCTGAAGATTTGACCACTGATGTGTGATTGCTACGTTGTGGACAAGGATTAGTCTCACATTTCTAGTGATCTACACTGAGTACATGGTATATATTCATCTTTTCTGGTGTCCTTCTGTAGCTGTTGCTTTCACTTAACTCCATTATTGCTTCGGTCGTGCTCTTCGGCCAGAGGTGACACATATCCTGAGGTGACATATACCACCACAAAGCACGCAAGGACTGTCACCACGAACTGGTCGAAAGATACATATAAGATGGTGTTATTATATACTTGAAGATTAAAAGACATTTTATGTTGGCTAATCTTGGAACTAAAACTCTAACATTTGTTCTCTCACGAATGAATCATTTTTATTGCTAAAAAAGTATATTTCAATTGTGAACTTTGTTCAAATTAAATCTTTAGGGTGAACAAATAAGGAAAAACATAAATACCTCAAGTCGTTGTGCCAATGACACAAAATTGCTTATGTTTTTTATAAAAATTATAAAATCAAAATGTGAGTGTGTCCACATGCACATGAACGTCTGTGTATATATTTCGTTCTGGAAAGAAAATCATTTGTGAAGTCAAGCACAGTACAAATTTTGCTGTCTGTTAACATAATCATGAGCGCTAACATAATGATCAGTTAACCACCACAAGCACGCAAGGAATGTCACGGCAAGCTGGTTGCCTTTGCTTAAAGATAAGATGGTGATAATATTATATACTTCCTTGAAGAGAAGAAGATATATTTTATTTTCGCTCGCTCAGCTTTCCAGGTTAAACTCTCGACATTATTTTTTATCTCAGAAATCACTCCTATATTATGCCATTGACATATATAGGGACAGGAATCAAAATAGTGTGATTTCAAAACATCAATATAGTTGTATAAACTAAACATACTTATAATATAACCATATGTTGGCTCAAATCGGCTTCAGGAAAATAAAATGCCCCTATATTTTTAAGTAGTTGTGTGTAAAATAAAATAACATTAAGCCCTGATGAGATGTAAAATCTGTGAGTCAGCATAGGTCCGTCCGATGCTGCATGTATGCTACTGTGTTTAGGTAATAATTAATAAATGTAGGCTAATAAGAAATTTATTACTTTAATTAAAAAAGGAAAAGATGTCCTGATCATCACGTCTCCCGTTGATCTCCCTACTGGTCACTTGTTGCCTTGGTTATTACCTTTTCCCTTGTCCCAGCAAACTTTCTCTAACTCCCAAACCGGTGAAGCCACGACCGCGCCATCCTCGATTGATTGGAAGATGTGGGATCTCTCGAGCCAAGTGCGCTGGTGGGAGGAGTGGCAGCTGCGGATCCTCATCTTAGGCAGCCTCTTCCTGCAGTTCGTCCTCTTCTTCGGCTCCTTGACACGCCACGTTCGCGCTCTCAAGTCATGCATGTGGCTTGCCTACATTAGCGCCGACGCCGTGGCGGTATACGCCCTCGCCACCCTCTTTAACCGCCACAAGCTCCCATCTGCTGGCGGTGGCGGTGGCCGTGGTGGCGGCGACATGACGAGCAGCAGCCAACTGGAGATCCTGTGGGCTCCGGTGCTCCTCCTCCACCTCGGCGGGCAGCATACGTTTATGGCCTACAGCATCGAGGACAACGAGCTGTGGGGACGGCACGTCGTGACCCTGGTGTCCCAGGTCACGGTTGCCATGTACGTGTTCTGCAAGTCGTGGTCTGGCGGCGACAAGAAGTTGCTCCAGGCTGCGATCCTGCTGTTTGTCGCCGGGATCCTCAAGTTCGCCCAGAAGCCATTGGCCCTCAGGGCTGCAAGCTTCGACAGCGTGACGACCTCTTTGGCTGTGTATCCACAACGGCGAGAACAAAGGATTTTATATATGCTATTAGTTTCATGTCTAACATTTAATTCCTCAGCGGACGCAGTTAAACTGAGAGATGAGGAAGACCATGACCTTTCGCTCGACGAATATGTGAAGCAGGCAAGGCAGCTCGTACTGGCAACGAAGGTAGATCCCAAGTATAATTTTCAGGAAGACCTTGGTCGCGCGGTCAAGCGATTTGTGGACTTGTCAGATCCATACTCTCGTCGGCTCCGGGACATGCTGCCGTCTCACCTGAAGCTCGACCACAAAGGTGTGATCACTGCGTTGCAGCAAAGGATCGGTCTCTCATTCGCGATGATCTACACCGACTTCAAAACGTCATGCAGTGTTCCTGGCCTCCTTTTGAAGCTGCTGCTTCCGTTCATCACCTTGTCTTCGGCGGTGCTCTTTGGGCAGAGCCATAAAGATGGCTACCAAGAGAAGGACGTCAGAGTAACATATGTCCTATTGTGGTGTTCAACCTTGCTAGCATTTTTACCCTTCATGGTGTGGCCTTGCAGTATTGGAGCTATGATATGGTCCATCTCTGCCTCCCAGCACAACCTCCTATCCTTCGCCGCTCGAAGAAGGCAGCCCAAAGTGTTGATGAATTTGTCTGCTTTCATCGGTTTCAGTGACTACATCAACAAGCATTGGTATGTAACACTCGAGTCTTCATGCACACTGTTCCCCAAGTCTCCACCACGGGTTATATGGACTAAATCAACAAGCAATGAAGTTATAGGCTTGGTATTTGAACATTTGAAAGACGGGTGGAAGCACTACATAGTCAACGGCGCCAGATACAGGAGGTTCAACAACCTGAGAGGACAATTGGCCATGTGCAGGCACAAGGTGCAGGACCCAAGGCTGCTGTGGATCCTGCAGGTGCAGTTCGACCATAGCGTCCTGGTTTGGCATGTGGCCACTGAGCTCTGCATTCACCACCCGAGAACATCGTTACCAGAAGATGCTTCAGTGCAAGAATCCACGGCTCGTCGATACAGCAGGTTGTTGTCCAATTACATGATCTACCTTCTGTTCGTCCGTCCGGACATGCTGCTGGCCGGCACAAGGCAAGAACTCTTCATCAATACCAGCGATGACATAGAGGTCATGCTCAAGCACGCCCAATGGCCTCTGGTGCCGGACGGAACAAGCGTGGGCGTGGCACAGCAGATCCTTCGTTCGGCACAATCTCCCTCCCTGGATACAACCCGCTTGGGGCCATGGATCCTCAAGGCGTGCAAGCTTGCTGAAGATATGATGGAGCGGCTGGGTGACAAGGAAAGGTGGTTGCTGATCCAAGACGTGTGGGTGGAGATGATCTGCTACTCCGCTGGCAGATGCAGGGGGTACATGCATGCCAAGACCATGGGTGAAGGCGTGGAGTTCCTCACCTATATTTGGCTTCTCTTGTCAAGCATGGGGATGGAGACCTTCGCTGACAAGTTTCAGAAGCCCGACCCTACCGAAGGAGAAGAAATTGAGATCCACAGTGATGCAGGCGATTCTTCGGCTTCCCAAGCCCAAGACCGGGCTGCTGAAGAGGCGACCACCATTGCTGTTGAGTGAGAAAAGAATCTTGACTACATAATTATCGGACCCATCTGTGTTTAATTTTAGTTCAATAATGTTGTACCTTTAGCTTTACTGTATATGTATCCATTTCATTACTATTCTTGCTTCTCTTGTTATGTATCAATTTATGTAAACTACCTGCAACCTGCCCCATCTTGACAGGAGTTTCATGACATTTGTTTCCGTGACTGCCATGTCATATAGAATAAAACACCCATTCTCAATGGAAACTTCATTGTATAGTTTCATAGACATTTAATTTCATAGCTCACATAGCGAGTTGGTAGTCGCACCTAGAGGGTTTCATCCCTTGAAACTCACTTCTTCTCTCTTCTTAAAAATGTTATTGCATCATCAAAGCACAAATGTGGTAGCCTAAAAATGGTTTCATTGACATTTTATACTAAAATTTCTACCCTTCTAGATATGGATTGGTGATGGAAAAGGACTCATGGAAGATCGAGCCCCAAATTTCTAACTACTTACAATTGTATAACAATGCCATGCTACATAGTTGTTAAGATCACACTTTCATTCTGGTATAAGATGTGTCAGAGATATAGGCCAGGGGTACCTACACCACCCGTATATATGACCACCACCAAACTATCAGCCCAGCAGCCATCAAAGAGGAGGCCCGCAAAGGCTGACGTGATCATCCAACGTGGAGAACAAGCCAAACCAAGGCAGGCGTATCTGGATGATAACTAGGATCAATCTATTGTAACAAACTAGGAACACATTCTGTTAGTCTGATTGCCCTCTCTGTAATCCTACCTCTCCTACTTATATAAAGGAGAGTAGGGACCTCGGGCATAGGATAAATCTTCCACCTATTCCGTCTACATGTAGCTAGGAGCAATAACCCCTGTAATTGAGCATACAAATACCAGAGTAACCGCACCACTGGTGTAGGGATTAGCGCTCACTGCACCCCAAACTAGTATAAATCTCTGTGTCTCGTCTGTTACCATCTGATTCTGTGTACGCTATCACGTTACTAGATATTGTCAAAGCAAAACAATCTAACAGTTGGCACATCAAGTAGGGGTCTTTTGCGTTCAGATTTGTTTTTATGTTCTAGATGGGAATCATCTTTGGCTTTGGCAACAAACTAGAGAAGATGCAGTAGGGCACGAGGATCATCTTCGGCATGCTTGACTTCATCAACAACCAGTTTGGGGACCTGTGCCTATAGGAGCCCAAGCTGACTGAATGCGAGGAGGAGCAGTCACTCCAAATCCAAGCTTTCACTGCCTGACTGGAGGAGGCTGTCAATGGAGGACTGCTGTTGATGGTAATTATACACTATTTTCTACTAACATAACCGTCAACATGACACTCATTATGGGGAAGAAACAACCAAAGTAGTGATATAGGTACAAATAACTTGGTTTTACATGTACATGTCATTATTTGGCTGCAGGTACTCGATCAGGCACTTTTCAGGGTCTAGAAGCTTAAAAAGGAAAGAAGTAGCAATAATACATGTTTGCTACATAAAACTCCAGCATCATGGAAGCAAAGAACAAAGAGCAAGGAGCAGAGCTGACACACCGGTCCACAATGAGTGGGGTCGGCCGACCCCTACCCTGTGGGCCTAGGTGTTCCCAAGCTGGCATTATCCAAGTAAAGCACTCGAAGCTCAACTTCCACCCTTGGATCATAAGCATGCCTGAAATCAATGATGGAAGAGCATTACACAAGGATTCATGGGCCCACACAAAAGAACCGAAGCAACCAACACGTGAGACTTGCTCCATGACACATGGGGACATTAGATGAAGCAAGCAGGTGGGCCAGCCCTATCATAGGGGGTCGGCCGACCCCCCATGGTGGGACCCAACCTGCCACTTCATCCCACTGACCTCAGAATCATTCCAGAAGACTGGGGGCTGGGCCCACCTGTCATTGAGGGGGTCAGCGGACCCCTCCCTGTGCCAAATCAAGTCGGTTTCCACTCCACCAACTCCAGCATGTTTCCCATGTGAGGATTAATCTCAGGCGTCCACGCAAGGTGGTTTGGAGGTCGGTTTGATCCAACGGCGAGGAGTTGGAAGCACACAGATCGATGACGTGGCGCTGGAGTAGGCCCTACTCTACCTCCCCTATAAATACCCCCTAGACCTTCACTTAAAGGTGTGTAGTGCATCTTAGGAAGAAATACTCCTTTAGTAGCTTTAGTGTGAGAATAGAGGGAAGAGAGCGAGGAGTCTCTGAAGAGGAGTCCTGGCCTGTCGGAAATCTTCTCCAAGGTGCGCCTCAGCGGATGCGAATCTTCTTGTAAGTTTTACATCTGAGTCTTTCTAGTATTTTATATTTTGTCTTAGTATTTTAACTGTATTGTTTTCCTTAATTGGCACATTGCTTTACTAGTTAGAGTGCTCGAAGCTTTAGCCAAGCTTAGAGTAGTAAGATTAGCGTAGACGTGGTGTCTAAACTACATCTTACCCTTGTGAGCTCCTTGTCGCACTGTGTAGATGCCAAGCGTAGAGTGACAGGCTTTGCTTAGGATTTAGAGTTCCTTGCATGTGTTCTAGGCAAGTTTCCAAATAATAGCAGGGCTACACTGGTAGCCGCCTTAGTAGGGGTTCTGTCTCCTGCTTTTTCGACTATCACCCCCAATAAGGAAATACCTCCGTACATTTAGAATATCGTGGCCAGATTATTCCTACTAGATAGACCACTCTACACCTAATCCTAAATCCTTTGATCACCACCTAACAATCTTGAACCTAGTTGAGCCACTTCATGTTCCCTGTGGAAACTACGATACTTGGAATACTTCTGGTGAAGGCTACATTGACTACTGTATGCTTGCGGTACATCCGTTTGCCACTTCTGGTGTCAACAAGCTTTCTGGCGCCGTTGTCGGGGAACGGTAGTTGTTTTAACTAGGGTAAAAATCGTTATCTTTGTTTGAGTAAATCTTATACACATATCTAAATGGATCAAACAACCCTCTTCAATTACACTGCTCCATCGGGCATTGAGTTGGAGCCGCCTAGTTCATCATAGGCCATTTTGGCCATTCGCTATGAACTTTGCCCTAGTCTCATAGCGATGATTTAGGAGAATCCCTTTTCGGGAGAAGGAGATGAGAATCCCTATACACACCTACGTGATTTCGAACAACTTTGTTCATGCATTCACATCTAAGGGATGAGGCGAGTAACACTTAAATGGAAGCTATTTCTGTTCTCTTTGACAAAAAAAGCCAGATGATGGTATACTCACTACATAGGTAGTGTGAAAGGAGAATGGGAGAAGCTGCAAGCCAAGTTCTATTTAACCTACTTCCTCATTTCTCGTGTAGCTTGTCTTCGTAGAGAAGTCCTAAACTTCAAACAAGAAGAGAAGGAGTCTCTAGGTGTGGCCTGGGCGCGTCTTACAGACTTAGCATCCTCTAGCCTAGATTTAGCTATAACCAAGCCAACACTTATGCAACATTTCTACCTCGGTCTTAGCCGAACCTCGACACAATTCCTTGATTTAGCCTCTAAGGGAGCATTCCTTCATCTACCCATCAGTGAAGGCAAGGATATTCTTACGACTATTCTCGAGAATACCCCCTGCACTGATTACCATGATGAAGCCCCTGAGGAAGATCAAACTCCCAAGGACAAACCCATGACACCCAAAATCCCTTTATCCACCCTCCAAGCTGTCAGTACTGAACCACAACCATAAATTCCTCCAAGGGAAGAAGTAATTCATCCTTTGGATGACCCACTAAACATCAAGACTGATCTTTTTGTTGATTTTGGCAATGTCTCAAATCACCCTATGCAAAAGAGATCTACAGCTCGTAGAGCCCCCAATAGCCACATTCCAACCCATCTTGAGGCATGCTACCTTAAGGCAACTGCTCAGGAGCTCATGTCCATTATGAGCAATGAATGGCTATAGGAGGCCAAGGCATCATTTGATGTCATTAAACTCCTCTCCTATGTCACATCCATTCCTTGTATTATAAACATGACCACTGTAGATTCCCTCTATGATCCCGCTATAGGAGTAAGCCTGATGTCCAAGTCTTCGGCATCAACGCTCCTAGGTGAGGAACCGCTAACCCCGACCAACAAACTACTCAAGTTACCTTTAGGGGAACTGGTTAAGAGTTGTGGGATTGCACAGAATGTTTCTGTCTCAATTAACGAAGTCAGCATCCTCCTAAATTTCATCATCTTTGACACAGAGGAGATTGACTTGTTAATCAGGCACCCACTCATGAGATTTCTTGAGGGATTTCATGAAGGGCGCCTCAAGGGTCATCTCGGGAAGGATCTAGATCTTTCTATTCCTTTTGTCGTCTCTGTTAATTCAAAAGCTGAGTCACAACCCGAACCTAACCCAATAGAGGAGGTGATGTCAGCCTCTCTTCTAGATGCCTCTCAACCCAATCTAGAAGAAGACGCCAAGGATTTCATCCAAGAAGAAGAAACTGAGTTAGACAAACCTTTAGACTTGGATGAATCTAGACCACCACCAAAACCCTCTGTTGATGCAAAGTTATATCTGCAAACACACCGGGCTAATACCCAAA